>JAJAGP010000121.1:177500-245000 GCA_025084515.1 Ancistrus triradiatus | reverse complement strand
GACTAACCATAAACATTAAAATTAGTACTGTTTCAAAGACAAAGGAGTGAAATAGAAGAACATGGCAGCAGAAGTTGGGAATCAGGTAGTCTGAAGTACAGTCACTAAACTTTGTACAGTTTTAGTGGCTTTATTTTTTTTATATAGTAATGTGACTAAAGGTACCATCCCTAAAAGTTTGACATTAAACGTGTATATTATTAAATTAGTGCTCAGATTGTTTTGCACTTTCTTAACTTACACCAATTAAAGGGACTGTCACATTCTAGGTACATTGGGGGAGGGAGACAGATGTGTGTTGACTTTATTGACACAAGACATGGTGGCAAATGGTGTATACAGAGATACACGGTCCTAGACTAACTAGAGACACAACGCTGAAGGTTAGGGCTAGACAACTAGACACAGAGTTAATCAGAGGTGGCACAAGTACACAAGTTCTTCACTTAAGTAAAAGGACTACTAATCTATTAAAAATATTCCCACGAAAAAGTTGAAGCATGGCTTATATATTTCACTCAAGCAGAAGCAAAAAAAGTACAAGTAAAGCATATCTTTCAAAAGCCTTTCCAGCTCAAATTTTAAAGTCTTTTACTGGGGGCAAGAAGTACACATCTATGACACACAATGGTTTGTACTGCAGATACATCGTATGCAAAAATCATACAAATCACATTATCATCTTTAGCTAACCACAGCACAAACATGAGGAACATTTCAAACATGAGGAACAAAAATACACACACAAAAAAAACTTTATACTTAAAAATATATATATTGCTACATAACTAGACATGGCAATATTCAGTAATGCAGTATATCATGATATTTAACCCAAATCGCTGTTTAACCCAAACAGCTTCACAATTTTTTGAACGCTTCTTCTTTTAAACATTCCACTACACTGCTTAATTAAAAAAAAACACTTGTCCAAAACTTTTAGAAATATTATATAGCTTTTTAATACCCCATATTCATCAGAGAACTAGAATTCACCATCCCAGGGACATTGGAAAATCTCTAGTGTCTGATTTATATAAACAGTGTAAAGTATACACAATTATATTTGGTAGTAGAATGCATTATGCTGAACGTTAAGCGTTAGAAAGACTTCATAAGCTTTATACTTTGAGTGTCGTGCACAACTCCCAAAAAATACAAACAAAAACAAAAAGAGAGAGAGGCAAGACCATGCGAACACCTTCGTGACACTTACAATATATCCAATATAAGCCTAAGACTGTGAATGACACTTCATTAGGTGCCTAACTAGAATTGCCTAAATTTAAAAAAGAAAGATAAAATATATAAATACATTCATAAAAGGTAAAGTAACAAGCCTGTTTTGAAAATGTAGTGGGTAGAAAGTACTGATGTTTCTTTTGAAATGTAATGTAAAGTAAAAAGTGGAAAGTTACAGAAAAAAAACAATAATCCTTAAAAAAACACTAGTACAGAACCACAACTGGACCATGTAAACAGGACTAGGGTACACTATTACAACAACCCAAGAAGCACAACACAAGACAATACTACTACACACAGACAATGTTAAGGTCAACAAACTTGGTTATTAGCAAAGTAAACAAACACACACTGCGCTAGTGCTAACAAACAACACTGAAACAACAGTACTAATACAAGCAGACAAAGCTGACCTCAAGAGATCAAGCAATCAAACAACACAACACAACAGTACAAATGCAAACATACAATGCTACCATAAACAAAACAGGCTAATACTGAGAGAGAGAACAGAATGCTAACTGAGACACTAATGCTAACAAGGAGGCTAACAAGACACTTGAACTAACGACCATGAACTAAAACCCACCTTGCCAAGGAAAGACAGGAGAGCAGGAAATGAGGCAAAAGGAGACCAGGAAGGGTGAAAGACAAGGAAGTGCATGAGAAGGGGGCTTATATACGCTAGTAATTGAACAGCCTGCTGTGGAAGCCAAAAAGTGTCAGAGGAGGGCCATGTAGAATGATGTGGCTCTAGCACACATCATCCTTACAGGGATGAGTTTGTTTGGTTCGAAAACAATGAGATGAAGAGAGTTTACATAGGTTTTATTTATTTAAAAATAGATTTTTTAAATCACTCATGAAGTCAATTATACTAAAGTACTTTGAATCGTAAGACACTTACTACTTATGCAACCTACCAAATAGTAAAAACAAGTCATTCACCAGTTTCCCATAGGCCATACAACCTGTGTCATGGCAACATGTACAATTTGAGTCTGTAGAGAACAAATTAGGTTATTTATTTTTTAGTTTGTTAATCGCTTTAAAAACTGAACCCTATAGAAAAACAAAGCTTCATTTAATCAACTAGCATTTGCATCTGGCTATCAATTCATCTTGGTTTCTAACTCCAAATGCAACTAGACAATTTTTTTTATTCAAAAGTTTTGCCTCCTGAAAATATGAGATTAGATCACTGAGAATTTGGAGAAACATTATTTAAAAAATTATTGAATTTAATCACATTAAATAACATTACGCTTCATTGCATAATGACGCTGACACGTTGTATTAGTTCAATTGAGCTTAAAATGTTTTGCAGCTGATTTTCATTTGTCCTCAGCGTTTGATGCCTCTTGTGTCAGCATCGATGGATTCCAAACGCCCTGACACCACTTTTCCATGGTCGCAATATTCTGGTGAAGTCTTTTACCATGTTTGTCACTGACTGCACCGAGATCAGCAGGGAAGATGTCCAAGTGCAAACGCAGAACAAATTTTCAATGACATATTGCACTTCATGGTTTTGTATGCTTTAAAGTATGCTGTCAATCAGCTCAGTGCTGTTTGGTGCTCTGTAGTTTCTCTGTAGGCTTTCTTAATAAGTGCAGTCACTGTGTCGTTGAGTCTTAAGCACATAGTCACTACATATTGACCAAAACAGATTGCTCTGTTGGTGAAATGGGCTAATTTCATTGCACTTTTAACTCATTGCTGTGTACCACTATATACTACTTGCAAATATGGTTCTTAGTTCTAAATATATCGTATAATCTGCTCACACTCTGCAACATTTCATTGAGAGATGCTGTCCATCAGTTACATTTTCAGCTAGCAGGAGAAGGGTTGCCAGATGTTCAGGATTTTAACTGAATGCTCAGGTTTTCAGCTTCAGCTGATGTATAAGTTGGGCTACCATATTTCACGCTTGCAGATGGTGATACCAGCCTTTACGTGAGTTGCAGAGGTTAATTGTTCAATATATTTTAAGCAGAAGTAAATGATTCATATCAGGGAAGGTGATAATGTTGTGCAACACCAGAGATTTGATCCTGGGATCTCAGGGTTACTAGGCTTGCACTCTACCACTGCACCACAGATTATAGATATGTACACACCTATAAGAAGGGGCTGTGAAAATGGCGGGAAAATTAAATAATGAGCTGAATACAAAATGGCATCAGCCACCAACAAGGAATTTAAAATGGCCTCTACAAAAGACAACATACCTGTTTCGAGATGGAAGATAATCAGTCTAAGGCTGGAATCCCCTAAACGGAAATTAGTTTGTGTTCCGTTTTCCTTCCACGACTAAGAACTTAATGATTCCTAGACTTTTTAATTCTCTTCCATTTCTCAGCTCTCTGCTTTCAGGGCTTCTTTTTATAAAGCTCCCCTTATCAACTTAGTTTGTCAGTCTAGCTTTCTCAATCCGCTCTGGGAGAACCACTGTTCTCAATCCATACATACATTTATACATTTGCTTTCAGTATCTGGTCTGACCCCCCTGTGCAGCAATAACTGCAACTAAACATTTCCTGTAACTGTTGATCAGTCCTGCACAGCGGCTTGGTGGAATTTTAACCCATTCCTCCGTACAGAACAGCTTCAACTCTGGGACTCCAAAATATTAACTTTATTCTTCTTTAACCATTCTTTGGTAGAACGACTTGTGTGCTTAGGGTTGTTGTCTTGCTGCATGACCCACCTTCTCTTGAGATTCAGTTCATGGACAGATGTCCTGACATTTTCCTTTAGAATTCTCTGATATAATGCAGAATTCATTGTTCCATCAATGACGGCAAGCCGTCCTGGCCCAGATGCAGCAAAACAGTCCCAACCCATGATACTACGACCACCACGTTTCACAGATGGGATAAGGTTCTTATGCTGGAATACAGTGTTTTCTCCAAACATAACGTTTTTCTTTTAAACCAAAATGTTCTATTTTGGTCTCATCCATCCACAAAACATTCTTCCAATAGCCTTCTGGCTTGTCCATGTGATCTTTAGCAAACTGCAGACAAGCAGCAATGTTCTTTTTGGAGAGCAGTGGCTTTCCCCTTGCAACCCTGCAACCCAACACCATTGTTGTTCAGTGTTCTTCTGATGGTGGACTCATGAACATTACCCAATGTGAAAGAGGCCTTCAGTTGCTTAGAAGTTACCCTGGGGTCCTTTGAGACCTCGGCAACTGTTACACGCCTTGCTCTTGGAGTGATCTTTGTTGATCGACCACTCCTGGGGAGGGTAACAGTGGTCTTGAATTGCCTCCATTTGAACACAATCTGTCTGACTGTGGATTGGTGGAGTCCAAACTCTTTAGAGATGATTTTGTAACCTTTTCCAGCCTGATGAGCATCAACAACTCTTTTTCTGAGGTCCTCAGAAATCTCCTTTGTTCGTGCCATGAGACACTTCCACAAACGTGTTGTGAAGAGCAGACTTTGATAGATCCCTGTTCTTTAAATAAAACAGGGTGCCCACTCACACCTGATTGCCATCCCATTGATTGAAGACATCTGACTAATTTCATCTTCAAATTAACAGCTAATCCTAGAGGTTCACATACTTTTGCCACTCACTAATATGTAATATTGGATCATTTTCCTCAATAAATAGGACGTGATAATCTGATGATGTTTTAGGTCATATTTATGCCTATATATATATATATATATATATATATATATATATATATATATATATATACACACACATAACACCACTTGACCATACAGTGGCTTCTGGGCAATGTAGTTCATAAGTACGGTACACGCTTGCACTATAGCCCTCTGCCGCCCTCTCTGGTCAGAAACTGTAGTGTAGAACTAGCTTTAACAGTGCGCTTTAGCCTCTTTAATAGAATTCTCAACCCATTATTGAAGGAGTTATTAAGAAAATTGAATTATCAAAGACATCTCCCATGAAGTATATCCATGGTCATCTGCTGCAACTCTCTAGGGTTGCATGCTGACTAAAATATGTACGTTTCTATTTTTAAATGAGTGCCATAATCTATTTCGCAGTCTCTGTGTGTCTTCCCTTCAAAATATATTTTGAGACATACCATTTTTTAAACATTGTACCTAACAATAAAGGATGGAGAGACATGGGCATTTACTGACCCATCTTATAAAATGACCTGTTCTGATCTCAATAGAAGGGTGTATTAATATAAATCCTTTTCAGTAATTTATGTACTTGTGAAGATGTGGGTTCTTCTTCAATCTAACATAAGGCATATAGCACTTTTAAACAGCTTCACAAAAAGCTGAGACTTCGTGAGACTTCAAATGAGCAACCAGAGGAATCAATGCCAAGGAAGAGACACCCAAGGAAGAAAATGTAAAGATGAACCAGGCTCCAACTGTGACTGGATAACATGAAATTAAACAGTAAATGTATACAAGACGTTGGACGTTAGGTGAAACATCGTGAATGAGATTATAATCTTATAAATCCATATTCCTTACAAATCCCAGTCTATTCCAAACTACCACGATACCGTTTGAACACAAACTGGCCATTTATGCACAGCCAGCTAAAGAGTAGCTGTCAGTTCAACATATTCCTGATTAAGTCTGGCAGAACTGCATTCTACCCCTTGCAACTGTCAACAAATTTCAAAAAGCCCAAGTTGGATCTGGCAGCCAAGCATCCTGTTCTTGATGGACATGAAAGTAGCAGTTCTAGAAGCATCCATCACCAGTCATGTCCACACACGCAAGTAGACAGGTCAGCACTGGACAGACACTGACAAACCTGAGAGTGGACACACTGTCGCTGCAGAACATGCCATCGGTGAGGTAGCGACTGATGGGCAGAAGCATTACCTTAGTGCAGTACGTGCAGGGAGAGGAAGAAGTAAAAGTGGGTGTGTGGGTGGGGTATGTGATTTCATATGTCCATGTGGCAGGGCACACGATTATAAGCATCAGTGTCAAAGAAAAATCTCTGTATACAATTATGACAGTGACACTAATGCTGCTCTGTGTCTTGTTCTCAAACACATGCTATATACTTGACTGACACTTACCACTATTCGGTCTTAGTCCAGACCCACCTAAATCTTAGTTTCACCTTAGCTTCAACCCAACCAAATCTCTGGAACCAAACAAGGGGCTCTAATTCTGTCTCAATTTGAACTTTATGCCAATTGCTGATAGCGTTGGACAGTGTTTTAATCCATTTACAACACTTTATTCAAAATCTACTGATACAGTTGTGAACCAAAACAAGGATATTAGAATGGAGTATGTCCCACCACAGCCTTTTCTCTTCTAAGAAGGCTTTCCACTATATTATCGAACATGACTGTCAATTTGCCAGGGGTGGACAGTAACAAAGTACATTTACTCGAGGACTGTACTGAAGTATGCTTTTTGAGTATGTATATTTTTTTAGTCCACTTCTATCAAGGTCCTTGTTGCTTGGAAGAAGCTTCAAAAGTCAGTAAAGTCAGGTTTTTCAAAGGTGACACTGACAAAGTCTATTAACAATCAGTATAACAGGGTCACATCAAGTTCATGTACTCTCAGCAAGCATTTTTAAAATTGAAGGTCAGTTCAAATTCAGTTTTTAGGGGTATTAAGTATTGTAAGTATTGTGGTAATAATACAACAATGCAATGGCCTAAGAATTTACTTGTAATACTTGAGTATTATTAAAAGCAAGCACTTCAGTACTTTAACAAAAATCCAAATGGTACAACTTTCAGTTGTACAGAAGTAACATTTAACCAACAGTATCTGTACTTTGACTTAAGTAATGAAGTTGTGTACTTTGTCCACTGATTCATTCTGATTCCAAGTTCTCATTCACACCAAACTGTTCTACGGACTAATTTGGGAGGAACTACCTCCCCCATTGAGCTCCTGCAAGAACTGCATTCATTCTATTCCCTTTGTTGGTTTGCATTCGAAACGCCAGTAGAAACACCGTGTCCTGCCAACCAAATTCTCTATCAAAGTTGGCAAACCTTTTCTTTATATACTTTGTTTAAAGAGGACAGGGCACAAAGTCATGTTCTGACCTGTTGGGGAGGTAGAAAACTATGAGAGTGTCATAGAGAATTTGGTTGGCAGGACACGGTGTTTCTACTGGCGTTTTGAATGCATCCTTTTTCCTCCAACACAACGAGTTGAGTTTTTACCAAAAAAAAGTTCTATTTTGGTTTTATCTGACCACACGATATTCTCCCAATCCTCTTCTGGATCATCCATATGCTCTCTGGCAAACTTCAGACGGGCCTGGACATGTACTGGCTTAAGCAGGGGGACACACCTGGCACTGCAGGATCTGAGTCTCTCTCGGCACAGTGTGTTACTGATGGTAGCCTTTGTTACTTTGGTTCCAGCTCTCTGCAAGTCATTCATCAGGTCCCTCCGTGTAGTTCTGGGATTTTTGCTCACCGTTCTCATGATCATTTTGACCCCACGAGGGAGATTATCAGTGTTCTTGTATGTCTTCCATTTTCTTACAATTGCTCCCACAGTTAATTTATTCACACCAACATGCTTGCCTATTGTAGATCCACTCTTCCCAGCCTGGTGCAGGTCTACAATTTTCTTCCTGGTGTCCTTCGACAGCTCTTTGGTCTTGGCCATGGTTGAGTTTGGAGTCTGACTGTTTGCGGTTGTGGACAGGTGTCCTTTATACAGATAACGAGGTCAAACAGGTGCCATTAATACAGGTAACGAGTGGAGGACAGAAGAGCGTCTTAAAGAAGTAGTTACAGGTCTGTGAGAGCCAGAAATCTTGCTTGTTTGTGGGTGACCAAATACTTATTATCCACGATGATTTACAATTAAATTCTTTAAAAATCCTACAATGTGATTTCCTGGTTTTTTTCCCCCTCATGTTGTCTCTCATAGTTGAAATGTACCTATGATGAAAATTACAGACTTATCTTTCTAAGTAGGAGAACTTGCACAATCAGTGGCTAACTAAATATTTTTTTGACCTACTGTATACACAAAGCTTACACAACTTACAACTAAGGTTGCTAACAATGTTAATTCAAACAGTGCAACGCTAGTGCAAACAATGCTAATACAATCAAGGTTAATACAAACAGACAATGGTTTATTACACACAATGATTGGACTAACAAACAATGACCACAGACAGAGAATAGGAACCAGAGCCAAGGGACCACAGATTTAGGAAAAACACTGACTACACTGACGGTACTGACACTAACAAACACAGCTAACACAGAACCACAACAAAAACAAAACCAGACTCAGCAAACATTAACATACAGTGCTATCAGGAACAGACATTGTTATCAAAACAATACCAATATGCGCAGGAATGCTAATAGGACACAAACACATACAAGACATGAAGGACATGTAAACAAGAACAAGATAAGATACACAAACCAGGCAAGGAGCATGAAGGCAAACAGGAGCCAAAAAACACCAGGATTGTGAGAATATCCGACAAGGAAGTGAACCAGAGTGAGGGTTATTTATAGGTGGGGCAATTGTTCAATTTCAGCCTGCTGTGGAAAGAGAAAAGGGTCAGAGGGGAGCTCTGTCAGAATGATGCAATAGACATATTCTAATACTAATTAGAATAGGTATTCAAAAACAGTTGGTCCTATAGTTTATTTTCAGTCCCAGTTTGGTCCATGTGCCTGTGTTACCACCTTCCACGACATTCTCTTACCAAAAATGGTAATCCCAAATGTATTTGCATGCTTACAAGTCACAAAAAAAATCATATCACTTCAGCATGAATATAATTTTAACTACATATTACCTCCTAAATTATTCATGATAAATAATCACACATATGGTGTGTCGTTGTGCACATAATGGCATATAATTAATGAAATAAGATTTATAGCTAACAGAATTTATTAACCTACGAGATCTTGATTTGAAAGTCACACTTGCCATGGTGGCAGCGACATTGTGCTCAGGGCCAAATCACACTGAATTAATTTCTGAAGTGTTTTTTAGGCTTGTTTTATAATGTGTCTGTTGCGTATTCCACGTAAATCAAATAGTTCACTTTGAATCCACATTTTATGATTGTGGGGCTTGTAGATACTTGTAATTCTGTGCAGGTTTGTTCTCCTGTTCTCCATTTTCATGTTTAAGCCTTCGGACGATTGTATGAATATGATATCCGTATCAGACCCCTTGGCTCCTTTTGATGTGAGACTACCACTTAAACATCGACATTAGATTTTTGACAGATAAGTATTTGTTATTAAGCATTGCCAGACTGAGTGTAAGTAAGCAAAATACACTATATGGACAAAAGTATTGGGACACCTGCAGGAGCTTTTATGACATCCCATTCTAAATTCATAGGCATCAATATAGAGTTTGTCCCCAATTTATAGCTATAATAACTCCAAATAACTCACAAAACTCATCCAATCGTGTCTTTATGGACCTTGCTTTGTGCACTGGGCCACAGTCATGCTAGAACAGAGAAGAGCCTTCCCCAAACTGTTCTTACAAATTTGGAAGCATTCAATTGTCCAAAATGTATTGAGATGATGAAGTTAAAAGGTTTCCTTTCTCTGGAACTAAAGGGCCTAGGCCAACCCCTGAAAAACATCTCCATGGCATTATTCCTCCTCCAGTCAGGCAGGTAACGTTCTCCTGGCATTCACCAAACCCAGCCTCACACATCAGACTGCCAGATAAACAAGCGCGATTCTTCACTCCTCAGAACACGTTTCCACTGCTCCAGAGTACAGTGGTGTTGGGCTTTACACCACTCCAACCGATGCTTGGCATTGTGCTTTGTAATGTAAGGCTTCCATGCAGCTGTTCGACCATGGAAACCCTTGCCATGAAGCTCCTGATGCACAGTTTTTGTGCTCATGTCAATGAGAACTCTGTAGTTATTTACTTTGATGCAGTTGATTTCATACACCTGTGGCAATGGGAATGAATGAAACCTGAACTCAAAGATTAAGAAGTGTTTCCCAATACTTTTGTCCATATAGTGTATAATAATGTGTTGTAAATGTCATTCCACTGAGCCATTGGTTTCACTGAGTAAATGATAGGAGCTGAATATGGTGGATTTCACTGAACATCTAACTACACCTCTTCATAGATAATACATTCATTCTATCCCCAGTGTTGCTCTGTGACACTTTCTCACCTGCCCTTGTGCTGACAGTAAATAACTGTATTGTGATTTATGACTTGTACATAGATGAGGAATAACTTGGGTCTGGAACAGTACCGATTTGACCTATTCAAGTGATTGAAATTGCTTTCCCTTTAAAGAACCTTTATGTTTATACAGGCATGCACCACTTAACGACCACATTATGTTCTGCGAAACAGGATGCTGACCACACATGACCATAGCCACAGTATTTTTATGCTACTGTAATGTAAATATAGTTTATTGTTTCTAAGAGAACTGCATGCAAACGACTGCAAAACATGCAAAAATCTACGGAACGCTACCATCTGCACAACATCAATGCCACCGCATTTTCGATAATGATAGAAAGTACTGTAATGTATTGTTACAACCGTGTCTAGGGGGAAGCCATAGCGCTTAAGAGGAAGGTATGATGGACCTGACACTTTTTTTTGACAGAAGTAAAAATGCTTTGATGGAAAGTATTTACAACGTGGAAGATCAGCCAGATGAAAAGAGTGAATGTGAACCAGTTTAAATAGTTATAGGTGAGAAAGAATATGCAGGTAGTGGGGGACAAACAAAGGAGTACTACTTACAATAGGACAGGCACATACACAAACACCATTCACAGCTTGTTACAAATAAGTAGCTGAACACACAAACATAAACACGGGTAACGTGAACAAAAAGTCTCTAAACACATCACAAGTCCAAACGAGCAAGTGAGCACACTGGAAAATCAGTCTCCCTCTGCTCACAATCTGCAGCGTTGGTTGCTTGTTGAGGTGACCAGTTGTTTAATGGCTGCAACATTCCGAGTTCAAAGACAGATTTTTATTTCCAAGTATAATTCATGTTAATTTTTAAGACCTCGGTCATTAAAGTGAACGGACATTGATTGGATGGTCGTTAAACTGTACATACCTTAAGTTTTACTTGCACTTATACTTCCTACAATAAATCAACAAGCGCAAAGTTTAGTACAGTATCTCCAAAGCTGCCTTAAAGGTATATAAAAAAATTCACAAGCCAGTGGGATAACCTATATTTACACATATGCGCGAGCAGGTCGAGTGTTTAAAATCAATCACAGAGCCAAGTGACAGGGGCATTTATCATCAGTGCAGGCTAATGGGTTAATGCAGCCTACAAACTGAGTCCAGCGGAGCCCCGCACAGTGTGTGTGCTTGTATGAGCCCTGTCGTGTGTGTCAGTCCTCCTGTGGAGCCTTGTACTTAAAGCACCGTGTTTCCAAATCAAGCATGAATAATTAAGCCATTTCAGCAGGTCGCTCCAACGAAAGATTACATGAGAGGAAATGGGTCAAGTGCCACCTGCATGGATTGTCACCAAATAAGGTGAACATTTGATTATTTTAATATTCAAAAACAGATTTTCACTCATAACATCTTTTAACATAATGTGTAAGCAAACTTTCATATCAATCAAGTTACAGCAGGGGCACGAATAGACTCCAACATCACAATGTAAAGGAAACCCTAATCTACTTTCAGTGTAGAAGCTTATTGTAGCTCTGCATAAGCTAATAGCATGCAAAGGTTTTTTTGCCCATTATAAGACTATTTCCTTTCTGTAAACCAATTATTTGTTTCAGAGCCATTCTACCGAATAGGCCCCATTTCCGTCCCCAGAACATTACCGTATTTTTCGGACCATAAGGCGCACTTAAAATCCATTAGACGCGCCTTTAAATGCGGTGCGTCTAATGTATGAATTAATTCTGGTTTTGCTTTCTGACCTAGAACCGATTGTAGATGGTACACGGCGCTCATAAATCTGTCAAAATGTTTTAGCACGGCTTTGGTAGGTTACGAAGCTTACGGCAACCGTAGTGCGCAGCATCGCGGAGTAATACGGTATGTGCTTCAGCAGTAGGGTACATGCATTCATTCATTTTCGAAGCGGATTTCAAACACAACGCTATCAGTCACGCAGTACAACATGGACATAGAGCAGCTGCGAGAGAATTCAACATTAACGAATCAATGATACGGAAGTGGAGGAAGCAAGAAGACGCCCTGCGCCAGGTAAAGACCAAACTGAGCTTCCGACGGAACTTGAGTTTTGTTTCATTTAATGCGTCTTATAACCTGGTGCGCTTTATGTATGAAAATATACCAGTTAGCAGCCGATCACTGATATTGCGCCTTATAACCTGAAAAATACGGTACATGTATTTATAATGAATATAATTAACTGTAAGAAACGTTTTATTATTAGGCAAGGTGTCCTTCAGAGTGATGCAATTGCAAATTTAAGGTATATAATTTGAAATATTAATAAAAAACTACCCAGGACTCTGACAAATAGCATTTGTTAGTTGTCCCTGGCCTCTAATATTACACTTTACAATGAAATATAATAACTAAAATCCTTCAGAAATCTTGTTTTTTTGCATTGTGTCACTCAATATCACATTTTTCATAAGAAATACATAATTATTTACTACGTGATTAGACACTATGATTAAATACAAATTTTTATCATGTCCCCATGTTTTCACTCAGTCCTTTTACCCCAACATATTTCCAATTTGGAAAACTATTGGATATACCAAAAGTCACATATTCAATAGGAAATTGTATCATCTGGCTCGTCTGAAGAAAATGGGAAGACCAAAAGTAAGTTCTCTTAATTTGCTCCGTATATTTGATGATAGTGTAACTATGACTAAGAAGGTCAGTCTAAACTTACTATCCTGTTACTGAAAGGATTAGAAGTTAATTGTTTATTGTAAAAATACAATTTTTGGTAAATAATTACAATGTGCTCAGTGTCCTAATGCTATTAGTATGGATGCCATGTGGTTACATTTTATGCATTTGTTAATTCTGTGCTGAAAACCCAGTCCTGTTACTCATATAAAGAGCAACAGGACTGAGTAACTGTAATGGGAGAAACCATATATATAAAAAAAAGTTGCCTGAGAATGACCAATCTGCATTATTAATAGTTAAAGATGTATGTTGTTAGATTCAGTGTTGGAAAACTATAAAAAATGAAGTTTCATTTTTAAGAATTACAACAAGCAAATGGCACCCATTCGGCGAAATGACTCATATACTCATGTTTGGTCATTAGCTTCAATGCATCATCCACCTGCTATGAAGCTTCAGGTCTTGGACTGCTATTGTCTTATAAAATGCCATTCATACAATTGTTCCTTTAATGACTGCAAGCTATCCAGACCCTGAGGCAGCAAAGTAGTCCTGAACCATGAAGCACCCTCCACCGGGATTCACAGTTTGATGAGATTTTGGTTTTGGTGCATAGTGACTATACTCTTTCAAACACAGCACTGTGCATTTTTTGCAAAACAGATCAATTTGTCTCATCTATCTAAATATCACTTTCACAGATGGTTTGTGTGGCCGTTTAAATCTGAGATATATGGTTTTCTTTAACACATTTTCAGTGTTTTACTTAAAGTGGACACATGAACAAAGACTTTAGCAGATCCCTGCAGTTCTCATGCAGCAGTGGGTGTAACATACATAGAAGTGAGTTGTTATATTTCACAGATCTGGTGTCAGCTGTTAAAACAGGACATTAATTAATCCTGTATGTATGCCTGTACTGAAGAGTATAATATAATAGAGAATATAAAACAGAATATAACACAATAGCACTCTATTATACACATCTACCATAATGCTCCACCTTGTAGATGGAAAGTCAGAGTTTGTGTTACTCATCCTCTAATCCTTCATCAGTGCTCATAGGACACTGCCTACAGGATGTTGGTGGCTGGACATTTTTGGTAGGTGGAATATTTTCAGTCCAGCAGCACTGCTGTGTCTGATCCACTCTTACCAGCACAACACACACTAACACACCACCACCATGTCAGTGCAATGCTGAGAATGATCCACCATATAAATAGTATCTGATCTGTTTTGGTCCTGTGGGGGTCCTGACCATTAGAGAACAGAGAACAGGGGACAAACAAAGCATGTAGAGAAACTGATGGACTACAGTCTGTAATTGTAGAACTACAAAGTGCTTCTATATGGTAAGTAAAACTGATAAAATGGACAATGAATGTAGAAACAAGGAGGTGATCATAATGTTATCCCTGATTGGTGTATATATGAGTTTAACCAAACACTTTATTTCAGGTGATATTTTACAAAAGTCTGAGACCACTAGATGCTTCAATTGTGCGTTTTTCTTGAATATGTTTTTAATTACAAGTCATATAATTAGCATAACAGTTTGATCGAAAAGTTGAAAAAAAAATACATACATGCCATAATTCATTAGTATCTGATATGTTTCCCTTGTGCTGTAATGACAATAAACACTCAAGCTGCCATGGACTCGATATGTAACTGTAACGACTACAATCTTATTTACTATATACATTTGGGGTTGGCACGGTGGCACGGTGGGTAGCATCGCCGCCTCGCAGCAAGAAGGTTCTGGGTTCAATCCCAGGGTGGAGCGGCCTGGGTCCGTTCTGTGTGGAGTCTGCATGTCCTCCCCATGTCTGTGGGGGTTTACTCCGGGTACTCCGGTTTCCTCCCACAGTCCAAAGACATGCATGTTAGGTTAATTGACTACACTAAATTGGCATTGACTTGAGTGTATGAGTGTCTTGTCTTGAGATAACCTTGTGTATGGATGTAACCTTGTGTGTGTCGCTGAACATGGCCACAGATGCTGATAGCGACGTTAAATAAATCAATAAACGTAACGTAACTATACACATTTATTATATTTTTTAAACTTATAATCAATGTAGTATGGCAGAAACCATACATTATACAGATCTGGAGCTTAACATTAAATACCTTTAAAAAAATGTCTGAAGAACTCATTAAAGAATGTTTGCTAACTGCACCAACATCTGACCTTAGGATTCCATTATAAGTGAGTTTTATTTGTAAAGCTTACTCCAGTAATTAATGCTGAAATTGAGACTGCCCAAACATGAAATGGTAATATCACGATATTCCTTTAAGCTTCATGTCTTGGTAGCTGTGAGAGATGGAAACAGTATTCCTCTCTGTGCAGATGGATTGTACAGTTTCTTCTTTCCTGTTATTTATTGTCTTTAATGTACACATTGTGACGAGTCACTGATACTGTATTACACAAGAGTGGACTCAGATCTTTACACTCAATGCGACAACTAATTTCATGGTACTCTGGAGCAAAACAAAAACAGCGTGACAATTATAAATAACTATTCACATATATGCAACAGAAAAGGTCACTATTCAATGCTGACTTGGCAACCACAACAATATTAGTAAATTGCAAAAACGAGGCTGGAGCTTCTGTCATTTTACATTATAGCCCCATTTATTGTGTATTTAAATCAAACTGCAATTTTGGAAGGGCGTCTGAAAAACTGTACAATGAAGCTCCAGTGAGTAAGACTCTAGCCAAGTTTTACAGTATCCAAAAACTGTAACTAGTTTGTTGTAAAATTGAATTGCATTCATTTGAATTACCACAAACAAGGCTTGCGTTGAATATTTCAGCCATTTAAAGTGCCATGGCTGGCTATTTAATTCCTCTCATGGTTTCTCGTTTTAATTAGGTTATATGTATTAGATTTTCAAATTAAGCATCTGCTGTTAACAATCTGCATATGTTGTTGTTCTACTTTGAAAATTGCAAGTCTCAAAACTTCAATCACCGCCTGTCACTCAAATTTGGGCTTTGAATCAGAAGCAGGTTCAGATTCCCCAGGCCTTGGCTCTTTCATCATGGAGAGCACATTTTAATTAGCGCACCAGCGTTTGGCCTTGTGTGGCTGATTTGCAATGGAACTAAACAGTCCAAAAAAAATTAGACATGTAAATGAGGCCTATGCTGCCTTTACTGAAAACAATTGCAAAAAATGTCACTTTGTCATCCTCAACATGCATTTAGATGCTTATAGGATAAACAGTGTTAGCATAAAGTACCCACTACTTATACTTCAGTAAAGGTAATGATAATGACTCCAGTACAAGTTAAAGTCACATATGATGAAGTGACTCAAGTTGAAATCTTACACTATATAATACTGAAAAGGAGGCAGAATTTTTAAAATAGTAAAGTAAAAAAATGTAAGGTGTGTAATAGCATAAAAGCAGTATGATGTTTTATACTAGTGAATGGGTTAGTATGTTTCTAATAGTGAGAAAAGTAAAAGGACGTTTTATAATAGGGAAAAGGTGGCAGTATGGTTATAATAGTGCAAAGCTGAAATATGTTTGCTTTGTGAAAAGGGATGTTTAAAATAAAATAGTAAAAAACCTGGTTCTAAAAGTGAAACGCCATATAATTGTTGACTAAAATGTAGGGTGATTATAATACTGACTACTGCATGTCTTGTATGTCATGTTAAAACAATGATTTTCACAATAATGAAAACATGTGAGGGAGTTATAATAGTAAAAATAGTAAAGGGAGTATAATAATAATAATATACTAAAAATAGAGTACTGTAGATGTAAAAACAAGAAAAAAACTGGGCAAGGGCTCCTGTGAATCTGATTCACTGAATCACTGTGTACTGAATCGTGAATCGTGAATTGAGTTTAGGCTCAAACGAGTCACGCAAGTGTGCAGAACACCAAGCAAACACGAGATCCGAGATAAAAGTTTCTAGTCACAATGTGCCGAGAACAGAATTTGACAAGTTCCGAGGTGGTCAAGAACCGAGGTACCACTGTACTTACCTGAGGAATTGCACCAGGATGCAATGTGGGAAGACAAGCCGGTGGAGAGAGTGTGATGCATGTGTGGCCATCAATTTGACACCTATCTGAACACTGTTGTGGACCATGTAGTCACAATACTTTTTCACGTCTTTTTCTGGTTAGGGTTGTGAGGAATGTAGCTTCCATTCCCTGTGAATATAATCCGAAGAATGACCTTGCTCTTGGATGGGATGCCAGTCCGTTGAAGAACTGGATGGGGTCACTGTTGCAGTGCCAGGGAATGATCCGTGGATGATGTCTGCATGTCCTGTATTTACATTCACAATATTCCAAAAAGCATCTTGTGATGTTACTGAATGCTTGGCATTTTTTGCTTCAAGTGGCCCCATAAGTATTCAATGGTGTTTAAGTCAGGTGACTGTGGAGGAAAGTTCATAGCTCATAGTTCATAGTCAGCACTGCTTGACCTTCTTTGGTCTTCAAGTAGATGGTGCAAAGCTTTCATTTACATTATTTAGCGGACGCCCTTATCCACAGCGACTTACAGTTGATACAATCTTGCAATTCCAGCAATTGTGTTTAAGGGTTCTGCTCAAGGCAGACCGGCAGAGGTGGGTTTTAAACGCTGGACCTTCTGGTACATAGTCCAGTACCTTAACCGCTAGACCACCACAGTCCCACCTTTTCCACAAAGATCCACACAAGCATTTCATCACAGCGTTTTGGCCATCACAGTATGTCTGCAATCAATCTGCGTTTGTGAACAAAACCCTATTTATTCTTATCAGGCCTGATAATGACTGTCCTGGATTTACATATGAAAGCTCCTAGATTTCTCCCAGAACTCTACTGTCTACAGTATGTCAGACTTGGTTCAGTGTCATAAAACAGATGGAAAAGGAAGTCTAAAAGCAAAGTCCCTGACAAAAATGCTCGGCTCTTGACGACTGCGCTGGAGTATTTAAACCATAAAAGCAAAATACCTCATATTATTTCAATGAGAAGCAATTACTAAAACTCGCAGACCTGTGAACAGTTCTGAATGCGAGCAGAGGTGGTGCAGAATATTCAAGAGGAAAAAGGATGCTGTGAGTATGTCTGTATGTATGTGTCAGATATCTGTCACTACACAGAGCTTTTGTACACACAGGCTGTTAAAGCTGTCAGACAGGTAAGGCCAAAGTGAGAGCTCAATACTGATTGATGTCCTGAGTTCACTTCAAGTTCATGGGAGGTCTCTCCCATCATGCCACACTGACTGGCATCCACATGGCCGATATCAGCTGGGGAAAAAAGAGGGGAGGAGGATCTACAATAATGTCATTGCATAATGGATTAACAAAGACGGCATCATCTCTCTGTTTGACAGCGGTATCATTTAACACACAGTTATAGGTGAAGGGCTGGGTGAGAACCGAGGTCATGCATATCCTGTGAGGAATGGCTGAGTCATTTGTTAATCTGTGCCCTCAATGATCAGAGATGGCGAGAGGCTGGGACACAGAAACCGCAGGACAGCAACAAGCACTGTGAGCTGGGCAACTTGTGGCTTTTTAGCACCAGACCTCAGTAATACAGTCCAGCATTGTTCATGGTACAGTGAAACCTCGGAACTTGAACTTACTTGGTTCTGGAGGGCTGTTCGGATTTGGATTTGGTCTAAATTCAAATTGTTCTGAATCCAATTCATTTCAGACACACCCTGAGGCTGGGTAATATGCATACAGCTTTCACCAATGTTCAAAGTAGGAATTGTTGCCTGAATTTGGGGGCAAAAACATTTGCAATATGGAGTGTTCCAACCAGTTCTTTGAAGCTTGGCTTGACTGACGCACACTCCTTTGATTCCTCTGGTGAATAATAACTTTAATGCTTTCGTTCCAGTTGATGAATTTATTGTAGATACATTCTTAACTGTTTCCAAACTTAACGAAAACTGCCTTTTTTTTGGAGCTTACTGGTTAAGAGCGTGGTCAAAAAAGTGTATTTTACCAAGCTCCTTCTTTCCCACTGTTCCTGCCCCATGTTTATTTAACGTCGCTATCAGCATCAGTGGCTATTTCAGCGACACACACAAGGTTACATCTATACACAAGGTTACATAAAGACTAGTCATACATCAAATAAAATAAAATAAATAACAAAATAAACAAATTAAGGAAATTAGCTATAACATCTCCATATAACATGGACGTTACACCACACTCAGATATGAACTTTTTCGGAAACTCTGAACTCTTTATTTTATTAGACTTCTCAAGAGCAATCCAATGGCACACAAACACTACCCTAAAGAATTTATTTCTCCCTTAAATGGAATTTTCTTGATGTGTGTACCATTTTAGCGCATGTCAAGTTTTTCTCAGGATCACTGTACATCATAAATCTTTCAGCTCCAGAAAGAAGAAACACCGGACATGGCCAGTGCTTTTTTGTCAGCCACTATCTCAAACTTCTCACTGAACTCTAAAAGCTTTGTTTCATTTGCTTTTTTATTGGTAGCACTAGTGGAATTGGTATCTAATCTTACATTTAACAGAAGCAGCACTTTTGCCAAGTTCCTTTGAGTCTTCAAACTTAGAAAACCATAGGAAATTGAAAACATCAGACATGGTGATTGAGGTTCTTTCCCTGTTTCTGTTTCTTTTTCTTTCTATTTGCATATTGTAACTTTGAGTCTATAGCAGCATGGTGGTGTAGCAGGTACTGTTGGTTCCACATGTGGCTTTGATAATCGCAAATGGTTACTGCCTGTGTTGAGCTTGGTATGTTCTCCCACTATCAGTGCGAGTTTAATCTGTGAACACTTTGTTGTTTCTGAAAATTTTGCTTTTTTCCTATCGCGAAATGAAGTGTGTTAATCCAGGGTACATATCCACTTTGTGGCCATTTTTTTTTTGAGCAAAGGCTCTGGGCTCAATTCAAATCTGACCACAATGAACCAAAATAGATAAATAACTTTTATAAGTGGTACAATTTAACTTCGTGCAGTAAGTTTGGGTATTAGGAGTGAATTTAAGAGTAAATACTGCTGAGTAGCTGGTGTACTGTGTTATGAGTCTTATCAATGTAAGCTTGAATATTTCCTGTGATATATATCCACATGTATATCTAGAGCCTTGTGACTGCTTGAGCTTAATATTAAACTTATATCACTTTATCTGTTAATTAAAATGAGTGCTATACCAGTCTCTACAAAATAAGATGAAGTAAGATCTAGTTTTATTGACAAATGAGATAAGAGTGAAAATTATTGTGAAACATTCATCATTCACCTTCTTATCTGCTAATCCTGGACAGGGCTGCGAGAAAACCGGTGCCTAGCCAGCGGCAAATGGCAGGAACAACCCGAGACAGGGCACCACTACATTGTAGGCCACATACATTCACACAAGGGACACTTTAGCGCAATCAGTTAACCTAAAGCATGTCTTTGGACTGTGGGAGGAAACCGGAATAACCGGAGTAAATACAACATACATACAAAATCCAAACAGAATATACAATATACATACAAAATCCACCCAGGACATTCTCGCGGTGAGGCGACAGTGCTAACCACCGAGCCGCCGTGCCACCGGATTGTGAAACAGAAAATAGAAAATAGAAAGTAGGTAAACTCAGACTATTCACATAAACAGTAAGTGAAACTGATTTTGATATTCAGTGCTTGTGTGGTTAAAAAAATAACACAACTGCACTCGGATTATTTATAAAACACTCCTGGGCCGAACCCAAAATTGCTAAATATACTGTACATAAGATTATAATGGTCTCAACAGCAAATAATTGGTCAGGAAATTAACAAGTGTCAACAAATTTGATTTCATCATATGTTCAGGTCTTGTGGTCAAACTTGCAGACAGGTTTTTACAGAAAGAAGAGTCGACTCAGTGGTTTCAAACAGTTGATGAGAAGCTGGAAATGTTTTTTATTTAGTTTGTATTTAATGTGAGAACAACATTCCCTATTGGGTTCAAATCTGGACTCTGACAAGGGCAAAACATGAGCCCGATGGACTTGTTCACGAGCCACTTCATGGTGGTCTTCGCAGTGTGAGCCAGAGCACTGTATGTTGGAAAATGTCATAAGATCATTCCTCCTTAGAAAACAACTTGTGGGAAGCAAGTCTTTCTGCAATATTGTCCTGTACTCCAAAGCATTAACTGACTTTTCACAGTAGCTGCTGAAAAGGCACCATGACACTTCTACCTCCATGTCTAATGGCAACAGAGATGCATTCACTGTTGTATTTCTCACCAGACATATAAAGACACATCTCTGGACCATCACCACACAACTCGTGATTCATCAGTCCACACAACTCTGTTGAACCACTCTGAATCAAACTTTCCATATTGTGCCAGAAGTTTGATGCTGTCCTTGATATTATTCTTAAACAGCAATAACAACCTTCTAGATATTTTTTTCCGGTCTTTGACAAATGTCAATTTCAGCAGGTGGTCATCTTTGACTGAAGAGGCTTTAGACCTTCCAGATCCTGTTGCTTCGCAGCGTTGACAAATTCTCTTAATAGCTGATAAATAGGCATTTGCTGTGCCTTTAGGGTCTTGTACTTTTCAAAATAACTATGTTGTGTCTGACAACAATGCCTGCATTTTGCTTTTTTGGAGCAGATCTTTCTAAATCGTTTTCCTTGGGACTCAAGACTGCATATTGTAGAAATCTACCTGCAGTTATCGGTCACTCCTGGTTTTATTTAAGAGCTTGTTTTCAGGTTTGTGACACATCAGATGTGACAGATTACAAACTAACTACTGATCTTTAAAAAATAAAAAACACCCAGACATATTAATTTTAGTTTTCCATCAAACGTACATATTTTCATGAATTTATCTTTGTGGACAAGAAGGCTATGTAATTGAATTTCCCCGTTTCCAGCTCCAGTCTCCAACATTTCACAGCAGTAGTGAGCAGTGTTGAGCAAATTTTAATGTAGCTCTTAGAAGTGCATGTCCTAAGTTCTTGCTAATTTTCTGCCCAATGATGTGTTGTTAGGATAATTAAAAGCTTACTATTTGGCCCATTTTGTGCCCAGGTGTGTACTACAATAATAAGTGATGATAATATTTAGTTCTCTGAACCAATGTTGGCATCAGCTCTGGATTCTAGTTTGGTTTAAAAGGTCTGAGTAAATGAATACAATACAAATGTTATACTATTTCTATTGTCTAGAATTAATAAATGAGTGCTACCATTTCCCCAGCAAGATTATTTGGACTATAGATTCAAAACAGTATAAATGTGATTTTAATTACTGTCTACTGTCTTGCTTACAGAATAAATAAGTAAGAGCATCCCTCAACAAGTGGGTTTTGTTGGCAGACAGTTAAAAGAAACATTAACATGAAACTGTTGTTGATCTTCAGTATCTGTATGGTAACACAGAAAAATTATCCACAGGCACTTGATTTTTTACCTTATGAAAGTGTAAGAGAGAAACAATAATGTTCACCTGCTTCTGTTTCTAATACATACTCTCAGTTTACAGATCTCAGTAAATGAATGCAATATATAATAAAATGCTATGGACGAATGCTTTTTGCTTACAGAATAAATAAATGAGTGCTATATCTTTGCCAAAAGAACAAGTGTTATGGAAAATAACTCTCACTCACTTTTCATGCCTGCTTAATTCAGTTCCGGGTTGCTGTGGACCAGGGGCTAACTGGCAGCACAGTGTACAAGTCAGGAACCAGACAGACAGGGCTGCTCTTTATTCGCTTTATTTAGCTTGCGTCAATTAAACACATTTTCTTTGTTTCATGATTGTCAATCCAACTATAACACCTTTTCAACTCCACTGCTTCAGTTCACATTCTCTTCCACCTTTTTCTAAGACATTCATAGTTTACTTTCTTCATGGAACCTCTTTAGGGCTTCTAAGGGACCCCACAGAATTTTACAAACTTAATAACTCACGCTGCAGCTTTCAGTGTTTAGTACGTCACAGAGCCAGTTGTCAGTACGTCACCTAGCAGGTTGCTCACATCATGGCTCCCCAAACTACATCTGTTCCCACACCTGTCCCATCTCCAGCTGTATCCAGCACCTTGTCATGTTCCAGTGAACAGTTTTTCATAATCACTCAACCTGCTAAATACAATACAATGGAGAGTTCCTCTTCTGTGCTTGCTCTGCTTTTCCAACTAGCTGGACAGCCTGACTCATTACACATCACTCTGGTCATCTTTCTGCTCACTGGCCGAGCCCTCTCCTGGGCGAATGCAATCTGGTTTCATAAGAGCGCAGAGACCCGTGACTGCACAGCTTCATCCATTGGTTCCGGCCAGCACCTCGTGACTGCAAGCCCAGCTCTCTTTGCTCTCGTACACCCAGGCTCGTGAGATAGTGTGTGGTGGAGTCCCAGCACACCAGGACACGAGTTTTTCTTAATTCACTTCGTCTAACCATTCGTATACCATACCTGTCCTCTTGGATGGGAATTTCACTCCAAGGCTGGTAAAATGTTGATATCTTCCCTTGAAAACCTGTACTCAGTCATCCTGGACCTGTTTCCAGTTTCACAACCCTGCTATCTCATTGGACGAAAATGAGATGGCAGAGATCTCAAACTTGTCTCCAACCTCCCAAGCTCCAATGCAATGCTGCCTTTATGCACAGTTCACTACTCACAGTTCCTAACAATGTGTCCAACACCTATGCAGACCTCACTGAGGTTCACTAAATGAAAGGACACTAAGCTACCTCCACGCTACAACTGTGCCACTGAGCTGTTGGAGGGAGCAACTCCGTCACATGTCAGAGTTATCTGCCAGGCTGAGATCATGGTAATGGAGCACTAGGTGTCAGGGGTACTCTTCTATGGTTTCATCCATGCTATATGTCCCTGGCAGCAGCTGGGTTCTTTTTCTATGGACGAAGGATGTCATGCTTCCCCCCTGACTGGGCCTCAACTGCATAACCTGGAAATATATGTACCCAATCCCTGATTCCTTTAGCCTTGGAACAGTTCAAGCCAGCCCAATACTTCTCTAAGCTGGACTTATGTAGCACATACAGCCTGGTGTCTGCCCATATCCATCATGTTCTGCAGTACCTCCTCCAGCACAAACTGTGCGTAAAGGCCAAGAGATGCAAGTTCCACGTTCAGACCATTATATTCCTAGGGTACATAATCTCATCTTCTGGCATCACTATGGACTACATCAAGGTCAGGGCAGTCCCCAACTTCTACTGGCCATTCATCTGCAATCTGCAATTGCAGTGTTCCTGCTCCCCACAAATGGTCCTTTCTTTGGACACCTCATGTTGATCATGTCTTCTGATCCCAGAAGGGGGTATTCTCCAGTGCCCTGTGCTCTGACAGCTTGACACTAGCCTTCCCTTCATCATGGAGGTGGATATGTCAAATGTAGGAGTAAGGACAGTCCTCTCCCAGTGTCAAGGTGAGCCGCCAATTATGACTTGGGAGATCAGGAATCAAACTGCTGGCCATCGAATTTGACCTAGGGGAATGGCACCATTCAGCACATCCCCTCATGTTCTGGACACCATGGGGAAACAAAGACTCAACAGCTCATCACCTGTAAGTTCTTTTACTCCACAAGTCTTCTTTTATGTCCACAAGTCTTCTCCAATGCAAAATCCCCAGGCTCTCCCTGCAGGCAAACCCCAGCTGCTCCATTTCCCTGAATGTCCATGGTTACAGATCCAATGTCCTCAAGGTTGTCCATGTCTGGGATCATCTCGCATGATTTGTAGGCCTCGGGAATCCGACAAACCACACAAACTCCTGTCTTGCATCAACCGCTGCTCCACTTCCAGACTCCATCCCCACAATCAACCTCGCACACAGAACCAAGCCATGGCTGATTTGATGCCACTCTGACATGTTCTGATTTGTCAGTCTTCTGATCACATACCCCAGCCACTCATTCAATGACCATTCTCACTGACAATTACAACTACACACATACATTCTTTGTGAAGCCACACTTTACCTATATGTGTCTAAGTGTTCTAAATTGTGTTTGGTATATGGTTTTGACTGTCTGCTCTGATTCCTGGCTCCTGTTCCTACCTCACCCTTTAGATTCTATGCCTTTTTGTAGTGATCGTTGATTTCAGTTGTTGGATTGTACTTTGACTATATTTTGCATCACCCTGCCTCATACCTCTGCCTGGTTTCTTAACAAAGATGCATTTAATTCAGTCAACATCTCTATATTGCCAGTAGCAGTGTTGGGGGTAACATGTTAGAGTAATGTACTCTTTTCTATAACAAGGTAATGTAACGCATTACAGTTACTAACGTTAAAAAAATATATTATTTTAATTCCCTAAAGCATAAAATATTTCAAACACTGTCTGTGTAATTTCTTTATAGACTAATGCCTGCACAGCACAATAAAACTGTACAGCTTGTCATGTGACTGTGAATGTGACGAGCAAATCTCTTTTGGATCCAAAACAGCTCTTCATTATCTCGGTATATCACTCAACTTAGTAAATGTAAGTGCACTTAACATAATTTTAAAAAAGTAAAAAAGATTAAATGTGAAAATAACATAGTTACACGTGTATTTAACTTGTACTGAACCTTGTAGTAAGTAAGTAGTAAGCAAGTAGTAAGCAAACAAACTATGTAAAGAAATATTGTGTATATAGTATGTGTTATATATCTAATATTGTACTTTTCATATTTGTCTGTCGACTTGATTCCAGCGCATTTGTGCGGGTTTTAGAATGCGACTTAAAAGTAAAGCAATTACAATTCCATTACAATTTTAGTTAAGTAATGAGTAATGAGTAATCAATAATGGATTACTTTTTTTTTGTAACTACCCCAATACTGGCCAGTAATGACATTTTGGAATGTTGTAAACTAACCGAGAGTCCAAAAAGACATGTCAGTAAACAAATGTATTTATTTATTTTTTAAAATAAAATGTTATTTTAATTATACTGTCCTTGTTACAGAATAAATAACTGAGCGATATGCCTGCGTAATTAAAATGATAACTGGAAAATCTGAACTATGTATATTTATTATTAAAAATTGTTTGGTACTGAGGGAACTGTTGTTGATCTTCAGTGTTTGTGTGGTAATGGAGAAAGTAAAAAGTGATCTAACTGTGCTCGATTTATATCAACCTTGAGGGTCCAGGGTTCCAACCCCACCTCTGCCTAGCTGCCACTGTTGGGACTATGAGCAAAGCCACAATTGCTTGAATTGTAAGACTATAAGATTAGACTTTCTTGTTTATAGCTGGCACGATGGGTAGCACTGTAGTCTCACAGTGAGAAGGTCCTCGGTTTGACCCCAGGTGAAGAGGTCTGGGTCCTTTCTGTGTGCATGTCCTCCCCCTGTCTGTGTGGGTTTACTCTGGGTGCTCCAGTTTCCTCCCACAGTCCAAAGACATGCTTTAGGTTAATTGTTTTATGCTAAAGTGGCCCTAATGTGTGCAGGCCCTACAATGGATTGGGACCCTATGAAGGGTTGTCTTGCCTTGCGCCCTATGCCACTGGCTAGGCAGTGACTCTGTCCAGGATTAAGTATGTAGATTTTGTTATTAAAATAGCTTGGTGCTCAGTCGAAGGAAACATTGATTGAACTATTGTTGATCTTCAATGTTTGTGTAGTAATACAGAAAGTGAAAAGTGATCTAACTGCACCCTGAAGGTCCAGGGTTCAAAGCCCACCCCTGCCAAGCTGCCACTGTTGGGTCCTTGAGCAAGATCCACATTTGACTGGACTGTAAGATTGTATCACTTGTAAATGGCTGGCACTGGATAAGAGCCTCTACTGCATGACTAAACCTAGCCTAACAAATGGTTCACCTTGTCAGTTGACGCACCAATAATCAAACAGAATAAAATAAAATGCTCTTTGAACTATATTGTTTTGCTTACAGAATAAATAGTGTTATACCTGTGTAATTAAAACAACTGTTGTGGAAAATCCGAAGTATGTAGATGTTATTATTAAAATGTGCTTGGTACTGGGGCGAAAGAAACCCTGAGTGAACCGTTGTTGATCGTCAGTGTTTGTTCGGTAACGCCGAAAGTAAAAAGAGATCGAACTGCCCTCGCGTCCATCACCTTATAAAACTGCAAGAGCGAAGTAATATGTTTGTCCGGCCTCTGTCTCTTTAATAAGATCGCGCTTTATCTGGTGTAACAAATGTCTCGCTGCCATCATCGGGTCCAGCAGAGGCAGGAGGAGGAGGAGTTTTTTCTAATGTTCAGTTAGTTCTGGGGATCGATGTTGGCTGGCATCGCCTCACCGTGCCTGAGCCCAGCGCGATATTCTGTTTCACACCAACGCTTTCTTTCTGTCCTCGTCACTCGTTTCTCTCACTAAGCGGATCGGGCGTTTTGACAGCGCTCGTCCTGTGGCTTTGGAGAAAACGGAAAGGGAAAAAGGAGAGAGAAAGAAAAAACGGTTCGCCATAGATCCGATCCGAGACGGCGAAAGAGACACCCGTCCTGACACCTGATTTGACAAGACAGCGTCTCTGATACTGGGATTGTACCGGAGCAGAAGAAAAGCGCCAGAAGCGTTAGAAAACAAGAGTGGCTGGTTTTGTAAACTCGGTTTTGCTTCTTATATGACTATTTGAGAAGAAGTGTACAAATTTGAAGTACGCCGAGTTGAGAAAATGCCGAGGAGGAAGCAGCAGGCGCCGAGGCGGGCTGCGGGTAAGCCAGACTGACACCTATCATTCTTCTCCGTATTCGTTTAACGATGTTATTTACCTGAAACGCTTTACACCGCAACGCTCCGCTTTGTTGCTTTAATACTCGTTGAAAGAACACGCACGAAAGTCAAAGTGGCCATTTAAACCCGTAAACTCGTTTGTACTTCTTACGCTAGTGATAGAAAACAACACTCACGCGACGTCTTTTTCTCTAGATTAAGCTACGCTTTGATAATGTGATGCTTTAGGCGAAATCCATCATATTGTATATCTTTTTTGTATTTATTTTGTAGCCGGGCTCAGGTTATGACCCGCATAGTTTGCGACTAAGCTTGAAGTTGAAACTTTTCGTTTTTGGGACACGTTTTGGGATAACTACGAGCTTCACGCGAACGTTAGCCTGTTATCCTGTTGTAGCGGTATTTATACGAACGTGCCGCTTAGTTCCGAATATCTACTGAACTTCGGATGAAGTGATAAAACACACACACACACACACACACACACACACACACACACACACACACACACACACACACCACATCTTTCTGAGGTGTTCCCATTGACTTCTCTATTACCGTAGCTCGTAAATAATACTCTACAACCAACCAGAAATCCTCTAAATGGCCTCAGTAGTTGTACTAAAAAGGGCAACTTTTCGTTTGTCGTCACACCAAAACGTCCTCAAAATCCCCAAACTGTTATGGATTCCGAGTTATATGCGGGCATTAGGTCAAGTTACCTCACACACAATGCATCACTAATTTCTCAGATGATAAGGAGTGTATTTTCAGAACATGTTTTGTGCCTTCAGTTCATCTTTAGTATCTACAGTATCTGCAAAACCTTCCAAAGTGGTGTGAAATCTGGCGTTAGGCGCAACATAATGTAACATCTTTCACAAGTTTCCAGAAGCAAAACACAAGATTTTGCTGACTTGTGTGATGCAGGAGAGCCACATGCAAAGGGGTCTTGTGCATCTGTGTGTATTGTACTGCTTAGATGTCAGAAAAGAGCACGTTGATTAATTACCTGAATTTTCTCAGCCTAGTAAATAGTAGGACTTGAAAGCTATTCCAAACCCTAACACTGGTTTGTCTTCTCTTTATGTTCCCTCGTCTTAAAAGGGTTTTTCAAGATGACAGTTAACTAATAATAAGACGAGATAGCACCAAGGATATGGAAAAGAAAACGGCATCTACGCTAATCCCAACTTCCGCTTGTATGGGCGAATTGGAAGATTCCTAAATAAACCGTTTAGCTCCACAACGGCGGTGCTTGCGTTAAAGAAAACGAACGTTTGTCTTCGGGAATCGACCCTGTAACGTTAAGTTCAATGGCAGAGCAAAGCACGACAAATGCTGAGCGCTTTCTAATCGCACCATGTTTGTATGAACTCAGGTCCAAGTTGATCAGATTCTTTAAGCCACCTAGTGACACCGAGACCCTCTAACCGTCCCTCATTTCCTCCCACCATCCTCTCCACACTACACACACGTCCCTCCCTCCCCTAAAAGTCCCTTCTCTCAAACAAAGGCTGTGCAATTATTGGGTGAACTTTTTACAAAGATTCCTAAGTGATCCTTTTACGCGCTGCGGGCCTGCTCGCTGTGTAATCTGGTAAATGTGTCAGCCCTATGGAGAAATAAGCCTTCCAGAAGAGTTTCTTCATTGTTGAGGTAATTGTCTCCTCTCTGACAGGCACATTCATCAGTGGCTTAATGGTCAATCAAAAGTTGGCAGGCAGAGTGTTTTCATTCTTTCCTATCCACTACATTAGGAATACTTAATCAAAACGTCTCCCGGTAATGACCGTGAAGAGTTCATGACTGACTGATCCGTTGTCTGTGCCGATAGAAAATTAACAGCTCGGCGCAGGAGAGATGTGGGCCCACAGATAAACAAATTGTGCATTAATATTTCATCGTCAAGACCTGCGATGTGCTAGCAGAGGAAGAATATTACGGACCAGTGTTGTCATTTCTCTCCGCTCGCCTCTGTCCCCCTCCCCTTACCTTTATTCTTGAAGCCTTTTTGCAGCTGTAACTCATTTTGCTTGATGACTTTACTGGGGTTATAGAGAGTGACGACAAATTGATTACCTGGCAGAGCAAGAATGGAGCAGGGAGAGATGCAGGCTGACACTCATGTTATAATAATATGCTTAATGATGTGTGGAGGGGCGTACAAGGAGAGAGAGAGAGAGAGGGAGGTATTAAAAAAGGCCCAAGAAGAAGCCAGCAATGAGTGCTTTTTTTTTTCCTCTCTCTTTCCCATTTTCAATTCTTTTGTGCGAGCCTTAAAGATATAGCGAGGCTCTGCGGGTGAAATGTTATTGTGTTATGTGTGCTTTCTGCAGCTTATCTTTCCACATTGTAAAAACGCAGTCACTTGGGGTGAAAAGCCCTTGCTGCTGAATTACACAATTAATTTTTGTGGTGTGACTTTGAGAGTGCATTCCTTTGAAGGTCTTGCATATTTGATCTTGCGAAAAGTGTGACAGGAAGTCAGATTTATATACAGTGTTCTTAACTGTCCAAACGATCACGGTACGATATCACAATATAGAGAGAAAAGTACTGAAATTCGGCGATTGCATTTATTATTAATATGAATTTATTTGTGTTTAGTTGCTCCGTTTTTCCTATTTATGCGCTCTTGACTATCCGACAAACGCTGGGTGCAAGGTGGAAATTCACAGGAATAATAATAATAATAATTAGAAAATGATAAATTATTATTATTGTTATTATTAACCTCCATGTAAGGTTACAGTGAAGATCATCTAGCAGATTAATCATCTCTGTATGTTTGTATTGACATGAGTTATGTTGTTCAATTTCAGACTTTTGTCTCGTTTTCTTGACTATTTTTGTTATACCATATGATTTACCATATACCATTTTTCTGCTTACCATGGTATCCATGATACTCACGACTAACACACTTTATATCAGTACCAAAACAAACAGTTTCTATCACACATATGTCCAGCGTTAATTATTTTCATCATCGAATAAACTTTGTTCGAAAGCCTTTTACCTCTTTAAGAATGGGGGAGAATGGTTCCCCCTTCGTTCATTTCCAGAGCTTTTGGTAAATGTGTTATAAATTAAAGAACTGAACATTCCTAGAGATAGTGATCTCATTAAGTAGGTTTCATTTCCCTGTAACAGGGTTATTATGGAAACCGCGGTGAGGCCTGCGCGTCGTTTTCCAGCCTTTTCTTATCGGTTTTACAATAGCTGCTGCTTCGAACCGTTAGCCCAATTTGCTGTTAACAAGATAAATTGGAAAACAGACAAAGACATTAAGTGTTGCTGTGCCAGTAAGTGAGTGACAGCGGCTTCTGGGAATTGGCTAGCCGCGAGTCCTCCTAAGTGGTCTGTTCTGGAAACATCCGAGGATCAAGGCAGATGTTGTTTGTCTGGTCTAGGTAGAAGAGGCAGTCCAGTGCAGTCATTTGCCTAAGAGCCATTTAAGCTTGGAGGGGAGAAAATGGGCTTTAGTATGGAGGCATGACACATCTGCCTCGTTTAGCAGATAGTTCTCATTTCCTTTTGTTTTGGAATTCAGTTCAAATCATTTATGTTGAAAATCTGTTTTCTATCTGAAATTGGTTTAAAGTTTAGGCTACTTGGATAAAATGTGAAAAAAGTGCTGTAAGTAAATAAAGGATGGAATGTGTTTGCTCAGTGTGATATGGCTTGATAACAACACTAATTCAAAGTTCTTTCTGGTACTGTTAGCTTTGATTGGTTTCAGCTTTGCTACTTGCCGCGTCACAGCAGATCCTCTTGTTTGTTTACAGCATGTTAAAAGTTTAACTGCCGAATAGTTACGCAGCTGTTCTCCTGTTATGTAGCTGTGAAGTCATGTAACGTTCTCGCCTCTGTTTGGTTTCGAAGAGGCTCTAGTGGCGTGCGGTTGAAAGAGGCACGGTGGCGCCTCGTCTAGGTGAGGAGAAGGAACAATTGTGTAACCCCGGGGGCGCCATTTTCTCCTCGCCTGGCTGCGGATAGGGAGACGGAAAAAAAGTGTGTTCCCTGATTGGTCCCGAGGCAAACGTAGTGCTCCGTCGCACCCGTGCCACCTCGCCTTCCCTCAGAGACCTGCGCCAGTTTCCAGGCAAATGACATGATTTGATACGCCGGCGGGGGCAATTGGGCCAGCTAATGTTTCCACATGATCATCCTTGAGAAAACTAGAAAAGGCTATTTCTTGGTAAGCTTTTTTTTTTGTTCCTCATTAAGTGTAACAATGGTGAGGTGATGGGAAAGACTTTATTGCGCCTGGACTAAAACTCATTACTCCCGCCAGACGTCCCAAGTATAAAAGACATTTCAAAATGATGTTTTGTCCCCGTCTCCTCAGATAGCAGACTTGGGAGATTGAGGTCGGGGGGGGGGAAGACAGTCAGGAGGAAAAGTTGATTCCTCGAGAGGAGCAGCAAGGGTGAAAGGGGTCTCACGATGACACAACACACTTTTTGCGCTCCCCTCGTTTGATTCCCGGCAGGAATTGTGAGAGCTGCAAGGTGCGCGGCAGCGATCTACGCCGAGCACACCTGCCTTACGCGAAGAGCGGCTGCATTGCATACAGGGCCCTCGACAGCTGTTCAGAATCTCTTTTCCTACAACCATCCCACCCTCTGCGAGAAAACAGAGAGGAACAAAGATCTGGTGTGAAACCGGAGACGTACACTTTTGCGCTAGACTAATAGCTGACCCACCTCAGGAGCCCATATGGCTCTGGAGTTGTTCAAAACAATCACTGCGGCTTCAAGTTTCCAGCTCCAGATGGATCTCAGATGGAGTGGCCTTATCAGGACAAGTGCCGTGGGCTGGGATCGAGTTTCAGACTTGTGTCATATTTACCCCAGTTCCCTGTGATCAGAATCAGTTGATATGAACACAGAGCTTTGTTTGACAGTCATCCGTTGTCTAACCTCATTCCCCCGTTCTTCAGTAAGCTAATATAAATATTTTTACATTAACAATCATGAAACAATAGCACCCAACTGCCTAAAGTTTTCATCTGAACCAAAGATCTGCTCGATATTTCCTGCACTGTTTATAGCGCGGTTAATGATGTTCCTTCAGCAATCCTTCTTGGATTCCTAATTAACCCGTTTCCCCCCTTCTTGGCCTTCTGCTACTGTAAAACTGCCTCCAAATGCCAACCTCCTCTTAACGTCTGGTCGCATCGTGCCCCGTGTGCTAATGGTGAGAAATGCAGTGTTGCTCGACAAGATAGAAACTTCATTAATCTGAAAATTAGCCACAGTATACCTGGTTTGCGTCCAGTCAAGTGCTTAATGAGTCTCAATTAAGATTTATTATGCAAATTAACCCTTGCCGGATGCTGTTTATGGGTTCTGGAGCTATGCTAATATTGTGCCAATGGTGCAATCTGGAACAATTAGAAAGAAGAAAAACTTTTACAAATACACATGGATGTACTTGTGGGAAATGTATCTTGTATCAAAGTGGATTTTGTTAGACAGTGCGGCAGTGCCGGGGTGGGTGAGCCTGTCACGAACTTCGTTTGAGATCTTAGTTTCATTTTATCATTAGGAGCATATCCAAGAGATATTTCATTTGAACATCTGTGAAAATTGTAATGACACATGGAGCGTTGTGTTTGTAGAGCACACGATGCGAGTGCCCCAGCCAAATCTGATCCGAGCTAGCATTCTGACCACCTCGCTGGCCACCATCCAAACAGACTCTTTTTGCGTCCTCATTTAACATGGCCGTTGATGGCTTCTCGACAGGTTTATTGCCGACATGTTTCATGACGACTTGTACAGCGCAATTACACTGGAACTGATTTGATGAATCAACTTGATATTCGCCAGTTCTGGTTGACCTCCTCGTCTTGTGCTCTCCGTTCTCTCCTGGAGGTCAACGGGAGCTCACGCATTTTCACCAGAGCAGTTACTGCCTGCATAATGATTACTTTCTTGAGATGTTATAGAACTTGGCAATACTCAAATCAATACTCCATTTGAAACCAAAGCCAGAATTTCTATCAAAGTGAGCTGAAAGCGACATGTTTGCTCGTTGTGTTTTTTGAATGAACTGTAATTTATTCAAATTTGAAAATTATTATCACTCATCAGGGTTCAACAATAACAACTGCCAAATGCTCGGGGCAAGTAAAACGCCATGCCGGGACAGCAGGACGAAAAATACGTTTGTTAACAGAACAGTAACTCAGGTTGAATATTTAATCCCTCATCATGCAAAAATGGTCTTTTCCATTCACACATCCAGTCAAAGCAAACCAGTGATGTTATCTGTTGACAAACCACACAGTTTTTTTATTTTTTTAATGGCCGATGCCAATATTCAGTGAGTAGGGTGATGTATAATGCCGATATCACTTTTATTGCAACTGATATAACTAATAATAATAAATGACACAAAACTGCTGAACTTAAAGTAACATATTTAAGCTCCATCTCTGTTTGCACTCCATTTTTTTTTTAAATAAAAGTTTTACTGCTCGTAGCAACAACATAAATAAAAAAAATAACAGCATGTATATGGGAAAAAAACCCGAAAATGTGCAAAAACCTTCAAAAAAATAAACAATGTTAAAAGCAGTTAAAAGCAGCAAGTTGTAATGCTGGGAAAAAAGTTTTTATCTTCTCAAAAATGGCATCGCCATCACTGAATCTCAGCATCTCTTTGTTTTTAGTCACTCAGTAGCCCCAGTATATGAGCTGCAACTTCAAATTCCACACTATTTTTGAATATTGGCCTCATAAGTGAAGATATTGGCCGATCCCAATCAGCCTGATTAATTGGTCTATCATCATTTTAGATTGTTTGTCTAACATCTCGGGATATGGTGAGATGTTTCTGAACGGTTGACATTTGATCTACTGCTACTCAAACTTCTGCTCCTGTTTTATGAGACTGAACAAAACAGACAGCATGTTTAACTACTTTCTATTTTTTATTACCATTAATACAGACTTTGACACCCAATTTTAGGTCTATTTAATTATCTTCCGCCTCCATTCCCAGCGTTCTGGTTCTGCTATCTGCATTTGTCTCCGCTCTCTGGTCCAGCCTGACATTTACCTTTAATTGACAAAATTCTGAACTTGTGGCCCACGTCTTAAAACATTATATTGATGTCATCTTTACTGACCAACCTTCTGTGTTAGTAAATGTGAATGTTAGTGTAGTATCACAACAGAGCGTTGGAGTAAATCCATCGTCTTTCCCTTTCAAGGATTTGCCTGAAGTTGCGTAATGAAACCAACAAGTGATTTTTCTCATCAATATTTAATAGCATAATCGTATAACACTTTTAGTGCCAGCTGACATGAAAAACATTGGAATGGAATAATTGTGCCATAATAAAATGTCTTGTTTATGTGTGTCCTTGCTGGGCTGTGAGCACTTGCCTGCATGCGCCGCGCCATTCTTCTGCAACTAACAGCTTAATTGAAACTCATTAAAAAGCAGTGACAGCTTAGGTGTCCTTGTAGAATATAGAATAATTCAGTTGTACTTACAACTTGATTAACGGAGTTCAATGAACATATTAATGGTTAGAGGCGCTGTGCACTGTGCACACTTTGACAACGCAGTATGAAGTTTTAACCTTTTAATGGCATGCTGAAGGATGGATATAGAATCCCGATTTAGTTACTGTTGCTAGCTGTAGTGATATGTTAGCTTGTGTCTATAAAATAGTTATGTGTTTTTTCTTCCTTTTGAGCTGAAAATCAAAGCAGTACATCACGAAAATAGATATTGCGATATATTGCTGTATCGACTTTTGAGCACAGCCCTAATGTCATATGAGGGCACCTCTCATCAGCTCACGAGCTCACCTTGCCATAGGTGGGACACATCAATGCTGTACCTAATAAGCCACTCTGGTTCGTGTCCCGCACCTGGTGAGGTAAGGTCTGTCGGTTATGGAATTGCTGTTATGGTTCAACGACTCCGATCAAAGGTCCAGTTACGCAAGCAGGCGTTTATTGACACTGAAGTTCAAGTTTTGAATGTTGTCCACACCGTTTCCAGTCTTAGTGAGTATTTACTAGGTTACCTCACAGTTTAACCAGGAGAGGGTTCCTGGGTCTCAGTGCTCCTCGGAATATGGGCTGGATCAATTCCAGATCAGTAGACATGCTTGCACTGAGTGATGACGACCAGGGGTGCCCCCACATTACCACAACTAAGAGATTTTAGCCAACTGGTATAGCAGTCCGGCTCCAAATTGTTATTAACTGTTAATGTATTCCATCTTGACAGCATTTTATTCATTCCTTCATTTTCACACCCACGTCATACAATTCTGGGTCTCAGTGGAGTCAGGGCCTAACTGGCAGCATAATGGGAACTAACTGCAGACAGGGCGCCAATCCATCACAGGACACATGAAAACAAACACACATGCACACACACTCAGTCTCACTGGGACATTTTAGAGGGACCAGTTGACCTGGTGCATGTCTATGGAATGTGGGAGGAAACCGAAATACCCTGAGGAAACCCACGCAGGCAAGTCATGGGCCGGGAATCAAACCAGGGACGTCTGGAGCTATGAAGAGAGCGCGCTAACCGCTGCGCCACCATGCCGCCCCAGTATTTTATTCCGATTATTTTTATTATCTTAATAAAAAATTGATAGATAGCAGTAATAATAGCAATAAAAAGCTTGCTCCACACTTTCCAGTATGTGTTATAATTTCTGTCCAGCCTTACACTTGGCCTACAGCAACTCAAACCACTGCTTTGCTGGCAGTTACTTTCCAGCAGTTAGGCTCAACCAAATTGTTGACAGTGCATGCATTGTTATATCACCTGCAGTGGTCAGGAATTTCTGACGTCTGTAACAAGCGAACTTCTGAAAATCAATCAAAGGCAAGCCACGTTAGAGCTGTGTGACCTGTGATGACATGGATTAGCATTATGTGGTATACATAATGAAATATGGCTTTATATACAGAGCGATGCAAAGGTTTTAGGCCACCATTACACTAGATATACCATTATTACCAATCTCTCTATGAGAATACAGCCAGAAAATCCAACATATTTGCATGCAGCATAAAAAACTGGAAATAAAAACAGAAAAAACAGCTTGTATAGGCTACAGTGGCAAGTATTTAGTGTGACGTCCCCTTACACTTGAGCAATAGCAGCGTCTGCAAGCTTCATCAGGATGCCAAGTAGAACCTTCTACAGTTTGAAAGTTTTTTGGAAGGTTAGCAGCCAATAAACCACTTTTTCAGAAGGGGTACAGGGTGAAAAGGCTAAGAAATGCTAAAGCTCAGAAAGATTTGAATGTAGATTAGCGGAAAAGAGTATTTTTGGATATAAACATCAACCTTATGTTATCTATGGCCATTATACTATTGCTAAAACAACAAATCAAATTTTTTGCACAGTACTGTGCTTCATATGTAATTGACTTCTTAAATTTATGTCAGTGTATTAATTCAGTTGTAATATTCCACATTACTGGCCCTACATTCATTTTTGGAAAAACGTTTAAGAGTCGTTGATTTGTTAAGGTTCTCTTTTTTGCATCTGACATTTTTGCAAAGAGAACTGAATTTTTAATTCTGCCATTCACACATCTTGTACAAAATACTTCTGTACAGCCAATCAGATCCATTCTGGGGAGGCGTATGAAATCCAGTCGCAATTTTACTATTTATAAATTAATTAGGCTAATGATATTGTCACTGAAACGCCATGCAGTTAGAAAAGAACTGATTGCTATAAACAGCAATTAAGGTCAATGTGAACGCCATGTCCTAAAACTATCTTGCTCCTATTCATTAACCCTTAGAAGATGTTGATCACTTTTCCAGACGATGTCACAAATAAGTCACGCCAAGCGACATAGTTAACTGCTTTCAAAAGTACCAGATTCAAAGTTCAGCCTGGTTTTAATGGTGTTGATAAAGCACATAGAGACAGAGATGTAATAAGTTAGCTATATATAGAGATATAAAATTCCCTACAAAGGATTGGCAGCCAGTCCAGGTTTGTTTTCCATTCTGCATCCTGTGCTACCAGATAGACCTCGGCCCCCAAAACCCTTGATTTGGATTAAGCAGGTGTGCGAGTGAGTGAGTGAGTGAGCAATAAACATGGGACTGTGGTGGCCTAGCGAGTAAGGTACTGGACTCTGGCCCAGAAGGTCCAGGGTTCAAATCCCACCTCAGCCAAGCTGCCACTGTTGGGTCCTTGAGCAAGACCCTTAACCCACAATTGCTTGGATTGTAAGACTGTATCAATTGTAAGTCGCTCTGGATAAGGGCGTCTGCTAACTGCTGTAAATGTAAATGTAAACAGTCGGTTGATTTGTTTCTTAAACCAGCACATGGCAGTATCTTCATTGGAATATCAAAGCCACTTTTGTAAACAAGCAGTAAAAATATTCAATTCTACAGGAGAAATTGGCTTATTGGGGTGGGTAAAAACTGCAGTGTGACAAAGGACGACTTTCGACACAGACGATTTTGGGAGCATTAACTTGTTAACTTGTTAAATTATTCCAAAATGATGCACTAAACACTTTGAGCACCATGTCCTTGTGTTAAAGGATTATGTTCATGTGTGCTGCCCTTGGGGAATGTTAGGCTTCCCAAATATGTTGTCACATGCTTTCATTAGAGATGCACCGATCCCAGTTTTTCCTCTTTTTGGACTGAAGTATTATTAATATGCATCTGGAAAAATGATCAAAGAAAGTATGGACCGTATAGAAACACTAGACTAAGCGATGTTCACTGTGGGATATTGGTCAAGAATGTTATCTTTGGAAAGTAATATACTTAGCATGCTATGCCCAGAACTATATAGTAACCGTAGCATCCTTACAAATGCACATTGTTAAGCATAAGGCAGAACATAAGGCTTCTGTGGAGTCAACAACAGTATTAAATATTGATGCACTGAATATTTGGCAACCGAAATCAGTGAAAAGACTGAATTTTGTTTTTCTTTTTAAACAAATGTCAATGGAGTACTTATTTATGAGCATTTGAACGAAACAAGACTTTGACCTGAATGCACTAGTGCTTTACGGAGTGTTCTTCGGATCTGCCTACATCCTATGTGGGGTGTTCTGTTTGTAAAGCTTCATAACCAACAATGGAAGCCTAAGCCTGGTTAATGAGACTGTTTTACTGTTTGCGTCACCGATTGTTTATGGCATCTGCACGAATGCTAGCAAAGTTTTACAGGTCTGTATTATTTCCTTAACACAGCGTAACACGTGAGGAACAGATAACTTGTGCACAGAAGCCTATATTAGGGCTAACATGGGGGAAATGCAAGCCCTTCTGTATGAGATATGTGGTTTAGCACATTTAGGTGGTAACTGGGCAGATATTAATTGATTTAAACTAGCAAGTATTAATATGTGAAATTTATAAAAAGTACATTTACATAATTACATGTATATTTAACACCTAAAACACAGAACAACAGGTTCACTGTAATTCAGTTATTTAATTTTTAAGTCTTCCACATAGTCCTACAATAAACCTTTATACATATGTAGTTACAAACTATTTTATAATAATATATTTAAAAAAATGTATATATAAATTTAAATATTTAATAAATATATATTTTATTTTAATAATATATTTTTTATTTTAATATTATATATTTTATAGAAATATATTTTTATATATACATTTAAAATTGAAATATAAAACATTTATTTTATATATATATACACACACACACATATATATATATATATATATATATATATATATATATATATATATACACTCCTGATCAAAATCTTAAGACCAGTTAAAAAATTGCAAAAATTTGCATTTTGCACTATTGGATCTTAAGAAGGTTCTAAGTAGAGCTTCACAAGGCTAAAAGAAGAAATCGTCGCAAGAGACAAAAACTTTTGAGCAGGGATTTTTTTGAAAACTGCATTTACACTCAAAACATAATTTTTTCAGCTGATCAAAAGTTTAAGACCATAGCTCAAAAAACCCTGAAAACCCCCTCAAAACAGAAATCAAAGTGTCAAAAAAAGGACTCAGTAATGAGTAGCTCCACCATTCTTGTTGATCACTTCAAACAATCGTTTAGGCATGCTCGATGCCAGTGTTTTCAGGAGGCTAGTGGGGACGTTGCTCCAAGTGTTGAAGATGGCTTCACCAAAGGGCAATCCACTGTCTGGACTGATGTCCATTTTTGTAAACTTCCCTTGACCATCCCCATCCCCAATGGTTCTCAATCGGATTTAGATCAGGGGAACACGGCATGATGGTCCAAAAAGAGTGATGCTTACTCTCCTGGAAAGAAGTCCTTTTGTCAGGTGGGCATGTGAACTGCAAACATTGGTCCTGTTGAAAAAACCCAGTCATTACCACACAGACGAAGGACGAGGGCCCTCAGTCATGAGGGATGACCGCTGCAACATCTTCCACATAGCCAGCTGCTGTTTTGACACCCCTGCACAAACCTGAAAGCTCCATTGTTCCTTGAAGGAAAACGCACCCCCAAATCATGATGGAGCCCCACCCCACTGTGCCGTTGTAGAAAAACATCTCATGGTGGGATCTCCTTGTCATGCCAGTAGTAACGTTGGAAGCCATCAGGCCCATCAAGGTTAAATTTTTTCTCATCAGAGAAGAAGACAACTTTCTTCCACCTTTCAATGTCCCATGTTTGGGTGCAAAGTCCAAACGGGCCATTTTGTGCGTTGAAAGAACGTGGGCTTTTGAAGACGTTTTTGTTTCTGAAGGCCCTTCCCTCATAGATGCCGTCTGATGGTTATTGGGCTGCAGGCAGCACCAGTAATTGGCCTTAATTTGGGTAGAGGATCGTCCCGTGTCTTGACGGACAGCCAATCGGATCCTGCGGCTCAGCGCTGGTGGAAATTTTTTTGGGTCTACCACCTTGACTTTTTTGTTCCATAACCCTCAGGGTCATTTAAAAAAATGCTTTTGGCTTTTAAAGGCTATGGTCTTAAAACTTTGATCAGCTCTGAAAAAAACATGTTTTAGTGTAAATGCAGTTTTCAAAAAATTCCCTGCTCAAAAACTTTTTTTTTGTCCTTTTGCGCCAATTTCTTCTTTTAGCATTGTTGTGAAGCTTCTACCTAGAACCTTCCTTAAGGGATCCAATATTGCAAAATGCGAATTCTTGCAATTTTTTAACTGGTTCTTAAGATTTTGATTCAGGAGTGTATATATATACACACACACACACACACACACACACAACGTGGTGTAATACATATATATATTATATATATATATATGATATATATATAGATAGATATATATAAAATATAAAGAATATAGTCGATATATATATTATATATATAGATATATATATATATGTAATATATATATATCTAACATGAAATATGTGTATATTATATATATATATATATATATATATATATATATATATATATATATATATATATATATAAGATAAATGTTTTTTTTGGAAGAAATACCAAAATACATGCAATGGTGAAAAAAAAAAAGTGACAAAATTAATGAAAAACTTCGAAACAACTGTATTCAGTACTCAGCTTTGGCTGATGTTTTAACTGCTTTAATGCGATAGTGTTTTAAACCTAAAACATAGAAACCCAAATAAATAAGTATAAAATAAGAATATAAAGCACCTTATCCCACACACTTTGGACTAAACTACTCCGCACTGAGCTCAGGAAGCATACTGCAGCCGCCCCTCTCTCACTGCTCGGTTCCACTGTACTGCGTTGACATGATCACACACTCACAGCGGTCCCAAGTGCTGCTCACTGCTTTCAGATCAGGACTATAACTGTTTAGCCCATGTCCAATTGATAATAATGCAAAAGTTCCTCCACTGGGCTTTTATTCTGATGGCAGATTTTTAAAGTTAATTCCCTTAAATGAAGACGTTTGCCTTCTTTTTATGATCATTTCTACTTGGTACAACTTATGAGCTTTGTGTTTTGTCTACCATGTTGACAAAGTGTTTTTGATGTGGAATAACGCGCTTCAAGTGGACTAACTGTAGCTAGGAGATTGGCATCGAAGGCGTACCGGACAAGTGTGGCTGATGACCAGTTTATATAATAAGTTGAGTATCATTGCTGATCCTATCCAGTGTATCAGATCGTTGCATGACTAGTTTCCAAGCCCTAGAAGACCTGCTAATGTGTAAGATAAGAGGACTGCAGAGCTTATTTGGTAGAGACTTGTACTCACCACAGCATTAGTCCACATTGGGAACAAGCATATAGCATGGAACTAGCTAGACATACTATCACTAACACAACCGTCATCCTTTCATGTATGATTTTATTTAGCTACTCGTGCTCTGACTAACCCCAGTGCTTATTTACGCACAGACCCACACAAGCAGTGGGTCTCTTTTCTTTTCGGAAAAGGAAAAAGCCTGTCAGATACATATAATCAGAACTTCAAAATAAAGTTCGAATAAGTTGCGGCTGTATTAGCTACAATCAGCCCAATGACTTTCAGCTATGTCAGATATTGCGTAAGCAAATGATGAGTGCAGCCACACACACACACACACACACACACACACACACACACACACACACACACACACACACACACACACACACACACACAGAGTAGACTTGGATAAAAAGAGATAATACTGTTACACAAGAAGAAAAAACAATGACATTATTGTAAAATAGTTATGATGTGTATAATTTGTACATAATTTATTTGAATGCATGATGTAAGTGCAGTTTGTAAAATCTTTTTGGTTGGGATTAGCCATTGGCATTAGCGATGCCAACCAAATTTTCACATTAATGAATCACATCAAAACAAATTCACAGAGTCCAATAAGTTCACCTAAAAAGGTTTAACTGTAGTTTGACTGACATTCCAGGATTCTAAGGTTATCCCCCTCCTCCTTCCGAACAATCAATATATATAAAAAGTATTTAGTCAGTCACTGGTTGTGCAAGTTCTCCGACTTAGAAAGATGAGAGAGGTCTGTAATTTTCATCATAGGTACACTTCAACTATGAGAGACAAAATGAGAAAAAAAATCCAGGAAATCGCATTGTAGGATTTTTAAAGAATTCAATTGTAAATCATGGTGGAAAATAAGTATTTGGTCACCCACAAACAAGCAAGATTTCTGGCTCTCATGGACCTGTAACAACTTCTTTAAGAAACTCTTCTGTCCTCCACTCGTTACCTGTATTAATGGCACCTGTTTGACCTCGTTATCTGTATAAAAGACACCTGTCCACAGCCTCAAACAGTCAGACTCCAAACTCAACCATGGCTAAGACCAAAGGCTGTCGAAAGACACCAAGAAGAAAATTGTAGAACTGCACCAAGGTTGGAAGAGTGATGAATCTACAAGAGGCAAGCAGGTGGCAAGCAGGTTGGTGTGAATAAATCAACTGTGGGAGCAATTGTAAGAAAATGGAAGACATACAAGACCATTGATAATCTCCCTCGATCTGGGGCTCCACGCAAGATCTCAACCCCGTGGGGTCAAAAATGATCATGAGAACAGTTAGCAAAAAATCCCAGAAATACACGGAGGGGACCTCCTCTGATGAATGTCCTGCAGATAGCTGGGACCAAAGTAAAAAGGCTACCATCAGTAACCACACTACACCGATAGGGACTCAGATCCTGCAGTTGCCAGGCGTGTCCACCTGCTTAAGCCAGTACATGTCCAGGCCCATCTGAAGTTTGCCAGAGAGCATATGGAAGATCCAGAAGAGGATTGGAAGAATATCATGTGGTCAGATGAAACCAAAATAGAACTTTTTTTTGGTAAAAGCTCAACTTGGCAAAGGGGACAGGACGACTGATCCGTGTTAAGGGAAGAATGAATGGGGCCATGTATCGTGAGATTTTAAGCCAAAACCTCCTTCCATCAGTGAGAGCATTGAAGATGGAACGTGGCTGGGTCTTCCAGCATGACAATGATCCCAAACACACCGCTCGGGCAACGAAGGAGTGGCTCCGTAAAAAGCATTTCAAGGTAACCTGGAGTGGCCAGCCAGTCTCCAGACCTCAACCCCATAGAAAATTTGTGGAGGGAGTTGAAAGTCCATGTTGCCCCAAAACATCACTGCTCTAGAGGAGATCTGTATCGAGGAATGGACCAAAATACCAGCTACAGTTTGTGCAAACCTGGTAAAGACTAACAGGAAACGTTTGACCTCTGTCATTGCCAACAAAGGTTATGTTACAAAGTATTGAGTCGAACTTTTGTTATTGACCAAATACTTATTTTCCATCATGATTTACAATTAAATTCTTTAAAAATCCTACAGTGTGATTTCCTGGATTTTTTTCTCATTTTGTTTCTCATAGTTGAAGTGTACCTATGATGAAAATTACAGACCTTTCTCATCTTTCTAAGTAGGAGAACTTGGATATATAGATATATTGAGATAGTTAGAAGATGAATTCAATGTCTTTTTTTATGAAAGAAAGATGATGCAGTCAAGGCGCATTGCCACAGAAACCAAGAAACCACAGCGCTGCACAGTGCTACGGTACACCTGTCGCAAAATGTGGGAACGGGGGCTGTGGGTTTAGCAACTGTTAATTGCACTTGCTACAGTCAATACAGTCAACTCTAAATAAATGTTTATTAACATATAATATGTTAACACATAATAGTGAATATGCAACGAATAGAAGATGTTGACATCCATTTAGAAAGTTATGCTAAATTTAACTTTTTTGTAAAAAAAACAAACAAACAAAAAAAGATTTATTTAATATACGATTCATTCACCAACATCTTGCAAGCTGCTACAAATACGTTGCCTTTCAGAAAAACCCGTTTTCCTCTAATTCAGTAATTGATACACAGCCTACACAAGTCAACATTTTGATTAATATTGGCTTTTAAAAGTCACTCCGTGCGACTTTACATGGCACACAGTAAAGAACTGCCTGTGATCCAAATCAAACCCTCCCACACATCTGGCCTCATCCCTCAATATCATCATTCCTCTGACATTTCAACAAGCACGTCTCTCTTCCAGAGCACCACCACCACTACCACCATTTTGTAAATTTGAAAGAGGGAATTTCCTCAAAGGAGGGATTTATGGCTTCAAGCTGGCTTCACATGATTGATAGCGCACAGTGAAGCCTTTGTACAGGATGATGCATGCCTTGATGTGGGCCAACTGTATCTGTCTGAAACAAAACACGATGCCAGGCCTTCCAGTTCTCTCTCGAATTTGACTCAGCATGAGGAGGGTTCCGGTAACCTCTGCGTGGGTGTAGATGTTGGATGGGAAAGGGTGAAAGTTGTTGAGAAACTCAGATTAACTTCTAGTACTCCAGTGAGTGGTTTTCACAGGCTTACATCTGTATTGTTTAATAAACAAAGCATTGCTGTTGTTCTTTGTGCTGTGAAAATGTGAAATGGTTGGCAAATTCCTAGGTTACAAAACGTTAGTTTTGGAATTTGATTGAAGAAATATTCTGTGTCTGGAGAACGTTTCTGCTGCTGGTATAAAAGGTAATATTAGTATTTGACAGGATTTGATGTTTATGTACAATAGTACTTCGGTTCTCCTCGTTAATTCGTTCCAGGAGGTTTGCTGAGAACCGAAAACGAGTACCGAGCAAATTTTTCTCGTTAAGAATAACGTAGATAGAATTAATCCGTTCCAGACCCCCCAGAAAATCCACACTGTATAAGGCATTATATGCATCAATGGAGTTGTATTGTACAGGTGCTCCCTGATTTATGAATACGTTGGATACGTTCCGACAAATAAATCATAAGTTAAATGTATCATGAACTGAGGAGTTTAACAAGTGTTTCGGTCTGTACTGTATCATACTGCAGGATATGATAAGTAATGGTCAGTTAATGTTTAAAGCACTTAACCTAAAGTTGGCCAAAATCATTAACACAAAGCTCATTCATAATAAAGTGTTGAAAAATCTCATGTAATTTAGTGAGTAATGGATTGAAAGTGAAAAGTAAAAGCAAAACACTTACTCTATTGATGAACTCCGGGTGCTAACATATCTCCTAAGCCAACTGCAGCCCATGTTACCTTTCAGTTTCCTTTCGGTTGGCTCTTGAAATGAACCTTTTAGGACCCATGGAGACTTGTTTGCCCTAACAATACAGTACTGTAGATGTAAAAATAAAGGAAAACACGATAAACACAGCGGAGATCTTCACTGACCAAGGGCTATTGTGAACCTGAATCACTGAATCACTGTCTACTGAATCGAGTTTCGCCCGATTCGACTCCCGTGACTCCTTTACAAGTTTAAGCAAGTTAGCAGAGTACCGAGCAAACGACCGAGAACCGAATTCGACGAGATCAAAGTGGTCGAGAATCAAAGTACCACTGTATTTTATGCTATACACATAAGTGATGTTGACAAACACAAATCAAACGCACAACGCAAACTGTTTTAAAAACCTCCGCAAAATCCGGATCTCTATTATGTGAGCTAAACACAAATACAGGATTTGTGATGAACTATTACAAAGCTGTACTGTTAGTCTTTCATGCACTCACTCATGCAGAATGCCTATTAACCACTGTGTAAACCTATGAGAAACATTTATAGGAACAGCAGCACAACGTGCGAGTACAATACTCCCTTTCTGATTGAATGCCACCTTTCAATAAACCGAACATATTTTACGCAAGCATTTCCATATTTTATTGCCATTCATTGAACAAGACGTTATTGATGTGGAACCGATATCTATACCACTGTCAATTCCGATCCCCCCCTTTTTGCAGAGCCCCTACCCCAGACTTGATGTAGACAGCCAGTTCTTCACCCCGATTCCCTCATTTTTAACCTCCCACTCTCCGCGGCTCCTTCTCACTCATCTCTTAACCCATCAGTCAGTTCCTTTCCCCAGCTGCTTTTCCCGGAGTCAGAATGGCCACCGCAGAGGCCCGCTTGAGTGGAGCCATGTGTGCCTGTCCTGGGAAACTGAAGGCCTTCCTGGGATAAGCACTCTTAATACCTGCCATTACGCAGCCAGAGGGAGTCATTAAGGCTCGGCGGATTTGTTGCAGATCACAGGCAAATGAGAGTCGGCCCTTGTTTACTTCCGGACAACTCCCATAAGAGCAGCAATGAGACCCTGCGAATACCTCCAACACACTGTTACTGATCCTAATCCTTACTGTGTAGCTCATTTTACCACTATAATGGGAATTCTAATCTATTTGTACTGCTTACTAATAGTGGTATTAAAATTAATAAATACAAGCGTTGTGTTATTGATAATGTACTGCTTTTGTCAAGGTTAATAGAATCTCATGACATGCCGGTTTGAAGGATATAATTCTTACATTGTCGAAACCCCTTTACTTAGCTACACTATATGGACGAAAGTCTGTGGACACCCTTCTAATTATTGAGCTTCCAACAAGTCAGTTCATCAACTTTCTGCCTTGGTGTCCTAAAAACAAAAGGCGCTTTCGCACCAAACAATTCTAGAGACTAACTTGGGAGGAGCTCATTTGTTCCAGGGCCTTTTTTTATTTGCATTCGCACTTCCAGTACGAACGCTGTGTGATGCTGAGGTGACGTGAGCAACACGTATTTCGCTTTGTCCAATATGTAAAATTACAAAAATCGCAAAATTGTCCGTCCTCCATCGCATACAGACCCAGGAAAAAATGTACTGTGAAATTTGACAGTAGAACCATGAAGTGGCCAAATTACCACCAAAATTCATAGTACAACTGCGAAATAATTTATGGTCAGTTCATAGTCCACCAAGTTTACAGTTGTACTATAAAATTTGATAGTAGAACCATGAAGTGGCCAAATTACCATCAAAAATTCATAGTAGAACTGTGAACTTCATGGTAAAACTGTGAAAGTTCACATTAAAAACTGTCAAACAATTCATAGTTTTACTATGAAAATTCACAGTATATTTTTTCCTGGGGAACTTCACTTCACCAGTCCCTCTGGACTGTGGTGACATAATGGTTAAAAGGTACTGGACTATGGAACAGAAGGTCCAAATCCCTGCTGTCCAAGCTGCCAGTGTTGGGTCCTTGAGCAAGATCCTTAACCCACAACTGCTTGGATTTTATCAATATAATTTAAGTAAGTCACTCTGGATAAGGGTGTCTGCTAAATGACATAAATGTAAATGACTATCAGTCCATTTGTCTATGATTTCTTTCCATTTTTAGAGCGAAGATCTAAAAATGTATGGCTACCAGTGTACAAGTATAAACATGACGGACATTCTCAACACTCTACATCTGGACCAATCGCAGCATTCTTGCGTCACTCAGGATTCCTATGCGATTAGAAAAAAAGCACCTACTTTGAAGTAGGAGCTTAAAAAGTCCCTATATACAGCATTTAAAGAACTGCAATTGTTCCCAGTTCCCAGCGCCTAATGGCCATAGAGAATTGATTGAGAGCTTGACTGGCATGCAGAGAACCTTGACCTCAACTCCATCAGACACCTTAAAATGCACTGGGATGCCAAAAAGTGAGCCAGGGATTATTGTCTAACAGAGGCCGACCTCACAGTCATGTTCCAAAATCTAGGTTGGAGGGGTTGTGTTTTGGGTGTCCACAAACTTTGGTCTGTATATTGCATCTCTTCTGAGCCATATGCTTTGGGTGTTTTTTGAAGGTAGGAGGAGTTTATGGTTCTTGCATTTCTCATTCCTATGTATTTAATATTTTAGTTTTAGCTCAGTTGCAGGTTTGATGGATCTACTGAATTGAGTAGCACAAGGAGAGGCATTTGAATTGGGTGTGTCCCTGGTTTAAAAGAGGTTTTTGTTTAAATTAGTAGCGTTCTCTGACAATTTTTCCAAGTAATGTCATGGACTGTGTTCATCGCATTACCGGTTTTTACCAGTCACGAATTTTTTTTTTTTTTTGCATAATTTGTGACATCATCCTGTCAGCGATTCTGGCGGGGTGAGTGACATGACATTTGCAACTGACTCCAATGACTCAAATGATGTTACACAGAACTAAGAGGCCCATTATCCGACAATGCCCAAGAACCACACTTTTGAAGGACAGTACTTCATTAGACAAAGCCTATTGGAATGAATAGGTGATAACACCAAAATTCTCTCCTGTTATAACAGAAGATGGCTCAGATGTTTTTCCTTTTAATACCAGGTATATGGTGTGAGATGGCAAATACAGTGCAGGCTTTTGAATCAGAATCAGTTTTACCGGCCAAGAAAAAATGCATTACAATCAAACTAATGACTTTATTTAAAAACTTTTAGTCCATCTGCTGGTTTTGTAGTTACCGTCTGCAAGTATGACAGTGCTGTGACATTAGAATAAATAGAACAGTGTCTTTTGGACTTAATATCAAGGTTCCTCCATAAGAACCTACAACTGCAGCCATTGTCTATGTACAGTAGGGCTGAAATACCGAGAGCCTTATCTGGGTATTATAAAATCCATCTGTGTCAGTAAAAACTCACGCAAATATCTGCCTTGGCACGGTGCCTCCATGATATGGCAGGGAGGAAGAAGTGGCTGGGTGTGTTCTATTTTAGAGAGGGACTTCCTGGTGATCACTCAGATACACACAGCCATGTGCCAACCTGCTAGCAGATGTCCTCCGGATGACGTAAGCTTATTAGTGCATTTCAGCAACACTGTTCTTTTTCCTTACCAGACATCTGGAGATTGTGTTAGGACACAGAAGATTCTATTGATCCAGTTGCAAGACATGGATTATACTAAACACTTTGTGTAGAGTTAGCGTAACGAAACGAAGTGGTTTATATTTTAGGTATTAATCAAAAGCGAATACAGTTTTATTCAGGTGATACTACATTATTCCAGAAAACACTGTTAGTGTGTGCTACAGCCTAACATAACAATTACTTATCGCTCATCTGGGGACTTGTAGAAGTAGGGAGAAGAACGAATCTGTTCTTGTGTGATGAATAGGGGTGGAATGGACGCACTCTGCTCACAATTCGATTCGATTCACGATATTAAGTTCGCAATTCGATTTTCTTAGGATTTTTAATACTAATCCTTACTGTGTAGCTGGTTTTACCAAAATCTGGGACTGTGGTGGCCTAGTGGTTAAGGTACTGGACTCTGAACCAGAAGGTCCAGGGTTCAAATCCCACCTCTGCCCAGCTGCCACTGTAGGGTCCTCGAGCAAGACCCTTAACCCACAAATTGCTTGGATTGTAAGACTGTATCAGTTGTAAGTCACTCTGGATAAGGGTGTCTGCTAAATGCTGTAAATGTAAATGTAAACGTGCTCTGATCTGCATACTTACTTAAAAACACAATCCATCATTTAGGGACTGTGGTAGCCTAGCGGGTAAGGTACTGGACTATGGACCAGGGTTCAAATCCCACCTCTGCCATCCCCCCAACACCTCCATGCGTCTTGATGCCCTTAACGCCCATATGGACTTCTGCAAAATTCTTCATTACGGGAGGAAGTGTGTCTGACCTGACTGTGACCCCGGTGGCCTTGTTTTGCTGAGACTCAGAGGCCTCCCAAGGCCCTGATTCATGACTCGCTGCTTTCCGGCTTCTCAGCTCGAGCTGATCAATCACCTAGCTGTACGCCTATGTGTCACCGCACACACATGTGGCCTCCTCAGCACCTGCTTGATGCCCCTCCACTGAGGTGCTGTCACACGCCACTTTTGACTAATTTCCCTGTCCTGCCTTGGCATTGTGTGGAGTTATTATGTGTGCGTGTGTATATCCATACATTTAAACAAGTATGGATGGTGCTCTTTCGCACATTCATTTGGCGTCAACTGTAGGGCATATTTCAAAGAGGTTCATATCTTCTTTTCTGAGTGCGTCTGTGCAGATGGTGTGGGGGTGCTGGAGAAATGCTTATGTGCTTATTTAACCTGGAATCTTATGAATATCTTGGATTGAGGTGGCTATGGACACACAGAGTGGGAGTGTGTTTGCAGTAGAACCATATGCATACACATCGCTGTGTCTATCTGCACATTTAAGGCATTTGCATACCTCCGCTAAGCGTTTGTGCACGCGTGTGTGTCCGTTCAAGCAAGTAGGAATGAGATTTTCAGCAAATAGATTTGTTGTTACATATCAGGCATACTTCAAGAAAGTATGTGTGTATGTATTTGTGTGTGTGCGTGGTAGCAGTCACTGTCCAGACGCCTTCTTCAGGGAGCTCATCAGGCTTCGTGTTCCCTTCCCCTTGCGCCTCGGGCCATCCATATTCATTTCCTGCACTGATTTAGTTGAGATGAAGAGAGAAGGCTGGCTTTTCTTCCCTCCACCCTGCCTACATCTGCCGTTCCTTTCTGCTACTTTGCATGACAACATAGTAATTGTGTTGGATTCATATGATAGCTCAGTAGACCTGGGTCAAATACCTGTTTACAAGAGCAGCATTACAGTGTGGGAGTTATTACAGGCGTACGGTTTGCTCTCGCTGCTGACTTCGTTGTATAATGCATATAGGAACACAAGCAGAAACAAGACTATTTTAAGCATATAGCACAAGTACTGCATACAGTATTTTAAATTCATTGGTGGGTAGGGGGACAGAAATGATGCTGAAGCAAAAGCACTGTTACTGAACTCAAGGCGATATAAAACCTTATCCAGTGGTACCTTGGTTCTGATTAATTCGTTCCAGAAGGCTTGTCGAGAACTGAAAATGAGTACCGAGCTAATTTTTCTCATAAGGAATAATGTAAATGAAATGAATTCGTTCCTGACCCCCAGAAAATCCACACTGTGGTATATGCCATAATGTGCTCCTTGATTTATGATGGGGATATGTTCCGACAAATCCATCATAAGTTAAATGTGTCATGAACTGAAGAGATTAACGAGTGTTTGGTATAATAGCGGAGCCTATGACTGACATTAACCTACAGTTGGCCAAAATCATTAAAAGTTTTCATTTATATTTTATAATAAAGTCTTAAAATCTCATGTAATTTAGTGAGTAATGGATTGAAAGTGAAAAGTAAAAGCAAAACACTTGCTCCATTGGTGAACTCAAGGCATTGGCATAGCTGCTAAGCTAACTGCAGCCTGTGTTCTGGAGCAGTCAATTCCTTTTTAGGATCCATGGAGAATCTATTTGCACTGTAGATGTAAAAATAAAGAAAAACACAATAAACCTCAATCACTGAATCACTGTGTACTAAATCGGGTTTCCACCTACCCAAGCATTGTTTCATTGTTTCCAGTGGAGCCCTTCATGGCAAAGGTATTACTTAATGGCAGTGGCCCCTTTCAACAGGATAATGCTCCTGAGGTCAGTGTGTTGACATGGCCTCCAAACTGAGCATCTGTGGAATATGCTGGACAGACAAAGCCGATCCTTGAAGTCCCCACCCATGGATCTGCTATTAATTTATTGGTGCCATATACCACAGGACACCTTCAGAGGTCTTGTAGAGTCCATGCCTGGTTAGGTCAGAGCCATGGGTCATCGACAAGTGGTTTAAATGTTATGGCAGATGTTGGTAGAGTGTATGGGTGACAGTCAAAAAGCACATACACAACCAGTTAAATGAGATATGCGTTTGTGTATTGTATCAGTTGCTTGTAATTGTGAAAGCGCATCTCCCTTGCTATACGACACGCATATTTTAACAATAGCGTTCAAATTCCGGTTACTTCACTAATCAAAATCATCTGTATTTTAATGAGCCTATAGTGTTAGCCTGGCACAGACAGGGCCTGCTTTGGCAGTAGTGCTTCGCTATGGGATTCATTAAACCACACAAGGTGAAATCCATTTCACTTCCAAGGGAAGAAAATAACAAGAAGTCAGTGTCATAACTTTTGTCGTAAACCTGGTTTCCAATTTGTTTTATTTATTTTCCCATTGTAATCTGACATGGTCAACATTTGTGCGCAGGAACATATTAAAACGCATGTGCCAAATCCCACATACTGTCCTTTTTTAAATGCTCGAGTCAGTAAACAGTAATGGGAAAAAAAACATTAAAAGTAAAAAAAAAAAAAAAAAAAGCTTAAACTTTACTTACAAATACAGTGCACTTCCCTAAGTAATCATTATCCATGTACACACAATGATCACTTTTTTAAATTTGTTCCTACACTCATTGTCCATTTTATCAGCTCCACTTCCCATACTAAGCCCTTCGTAGTTCTACATTTACAGACTGGAGTCCATCTGTTTCTCTACATATTTTGTTCCTCCCCTTTACTCTGTTCTCTAATGGTCAGGACCCCGGCAGGACCGCCACAGCTCAGGTACAGTTTGGGTGGTGGACCATTCTCAGCACTGCAGTGACACTGATGTGGCGGTCTTGTGTTAGGGTGTGTCGTGCTGGTACGAGTGGATCAGAAACAGCAGTGCTGCCGGAGTGTTTAAACGCTCTGTTCACTACCATAGTGCTCCACCATGTAGATATAAAGTCAGAGACGGCAGCTCCTCTGTTGTTTGTGTTAGTCATTCTTTAGTTCATTTTTCCTCAGCGCTCACAGGATGCCGCCTACAGGATGCTGGTGGCTGGACAATTTTGGCTGGTGGACTATTTTCAGCTCAGCAGTGAAACTGAGTCTGATAGACTCATCTCAGCACAACACACACTAACACCACCATCAGAGCTGAGAATGATCCACCACCCAAATAGTATCTGCTCTGTGCTGGTCCTGTGGGGGTCCTGACCATTAGAGAACGGAGTAAAGGGGACGGATAAAGTATGTAGAGAGACAGATGGACTAGACTGTAATTGTAGAACTCATCAAATGGGCAACGATGAACCTGCATACCGATACAGTGCGTGTTGTGCAACCTCAGACGACGCACATGGGCGATTTAATTTTAATGACATATTTTCCAAATCACACGCTCACCGCCTGTAACCATAATTAACATATTGACAACAGTTTCTGGGAGTCTATATATAGAATAAGCGCTTACACATTGCAGGAAGAGATGCGGCCTTAGCATGATCGATTTTACAGTCATTTACACTTAGCTCGCACTTCACATGAGTCATGTATGTACTCGGGCTTATTATCCTGACATGCCTTTTTGAAACGGCTTTGTCCCTGGGCTGTCTTTGATGTGCACCGTTCTGAGTGTCTGTCATTTCGAACAAAGGAGAGATGTGGCAAGGCATTGTGGGCCCGGATGATATCGTTGCATTAGCCGAACCAAACTGAATCAAACCTGTGATTAAAGCGGTGGGTGTATCTTTTTTGCTCTTCCATGGGAGGAAATTGACAGTAATAAAAAAGAAGTCAGATGACTTAACTCTGTAATTACCAGAGCGCTTTGATGATGCTCTACTGCGTTAGTAAGTGTTCTTTAAAGGCTGCCACCGTCGAGATTAGTTAATCCTCTCTCGAAGCCTCTCAAAGACTGCGAGCTGTGTGTGGCGCATTAACTCTAGACACACATCGGTTTTATTTTAAACATGTTTCTTCTGTTTCTAAGTTACACAAGTAATTGGGGTACCTCAGGCTGAGATCATGAGTGGTAGGAATGCGCTGCTGCCTACGGCCACGATGAGTAGAAAGAGTGTGTGGTTTTGCAAACAGGCCACATTGATCATTATTTATGAAAGGCAGTCATATGAAGGCTCTGCCCTTTCTCCTTCAAAATGTGCCTGTATTGTTGAGGAAAAAGACAGACGCTTTAGTCAAACACGCTCGCTGTGCACATGACCCCGAAGAGTGGGAGGAGATGTGTTTTTCATGCCCGTTTGCTCGCCCTGCAAATGGATGCAGAATGCTTGTGTGCTGCAGCTAATGTGCACATGTGTGTGTGTGCGTTCGGAGATCCATGAGCGCACACGCTGATGCGCTTAAATGAATTGTGTGTCTGTGCCTGGCTCTGCCGCCGCTCTGCGCTCCTCTTTATGTAAGTCGGCGAAGGCAGCGGCACTCTGTGAAAATTTGGCCCCGAGTAATTGACCCGTTTTGATAAACGCCCCTGAATGGCACGGGCATAATTCACCCTAAAAGTTTGCACTGTCACCGGGATGAGCTAACCGTCTTGCGCAAATATATGGGTGCAATTTTCGAAATAGGTTTACGGTGATCCTTGGGAGAGGACGGCGAGATAGTGATATTACCGACTTTATTACTGCAGCCGAACATCATCCAGCACCTTGGCCTCCGTGTATCTCCGTCTCTCTTCCACTCTGTCTCTTTTTTCTCCTTTATCACATCAAGTCTTGCAGTACAATAACAGTACAATAACCTATAAGCAGGAGATATTACAGAACTGGTTCCAATAGGGGGGGACGACAGAATTTCCTACGTCGGTCTGTTCGTTTAAATACCCTGTAAGAACAAACGAGCTCGAATTCGATACTGGGTAAGCCTTTAGTTCTAGACTATTTTTGCATCCGGTTGACAGCTTGACAGCGAGTTCTAGCTGAGATGTTGATTTGCTGAAATCATGCAATGTTGGACTAACCGAAAGATCAGGAAAGCAGCAACAGTGAGGGGTAGGTATTACACCATTGCCGTTACTACATACGCGGATTTCGAATAATCAGACTACTCGCAGACTTGACTGGGCTTCATGGAATGTTTCATTTGATTCCCAGTGTCCGTTTCTCCAAATTTCCACTGTACCATCAAAAAGTATGACGTTGACAATTACGAGATTCCATTCCAGGTGCAGGGCGCAGCGTTGAAGAGGCTTAGTCAAGGGAAGGGGCGTTGAAGTGTGCATGTTTTATGGGCTTGTTGTATACGGAATAAAACCAGCCAGCGAAATTGATGCAGAACTACAGTTACAGCGTTACATCCAGATTAGGGGTGTATGGTCTACGCTCATGTCTTAATTGTAGTTGTTTTAACGATGTGCGAGCTGACATTATTGTGCATGTCGCTCACTTTGCAAAAAACTGTCAAAAATACGCCTTAAAAGTTCATGTATCCATGTGTTTAGGTAGGGTTCTACCTAAAAATGCATGACTGAAGTTAAAAATGAGTGAACAAACTGCGCCAGGAAACAAAATACAGACATCACTAGCCTCGCATATCGGTTGCCATCAAAGAAGCCTCTACTACGAACTTATTTCACCATCTGCAAACTAGCCACTGTGCAGAATACAAAGTTTAAGAGCAACTTCAGGAGCTGTCCAAGACGGGCCTAAACCAGCCTAGGTACCAACACAAAATCAGCCTCAGCAAACCATAATGGAATCATTCTCCAAAAAAGTGCCATACAAAAGCAACAGATGGCAAAATGGTGTCACCAATTGCATTGCGAAAGACACGGTGCCAATTCAGGCGGTTGAGAGATGGGTTCAAACTACTTTTGAATACTTTAGACCAAGATGTACACCGAGAAAGCATCGTCTATTGTTGTCGCCAAAATCCCAGAAAGTATCAAGATATCATTTTGTGTCAACATGTCGTACCTTTCATCCAGACCTACTTTCAATTGTTCAGAGAAGTTTTCTCTTTTCCAGGATTCTTTCGCTACCTTCCCATTAGTAGTCAAGAGGAACATGCATTTTATACTTTTACTTTATTTTTACTTCTCATTGACTACATTCATTGTCGATTCACTATCTCCCCCATTCACCTACAGAGGGTCTACTCTTTATACTCTTAAATAGGTGTAAACAAAAAGATCACTGTTTTACAGCCATCCAGCTCAGATGCCACAAAATCCTACACTACTCCCTTTTTGGCTCCCAGTGAATGTTCTCCTTGAGCGGCGTTGATGAAAAAAGATCCTTATTCCACAGCACCCAAGTAATTGCGTGCCGTGAATGGGTCGCGTTGACTGGCAGCAATCAGTCATGTGTGCTGGAATAACCTAATGAAGCAGTGGCCTAGATTACTGTGGGATCTTGCTTGGGAAAGAACTCGGCGTTTCAGCCGTAAAGCTACCGAGCTGTTTACACAACACTGCCATCCACTGTGTGATCTCAGTGAATATGAGCTTTGTATTACATGCTGTCTTTACTGTGAATGTGAAAGCGGTCCAAGGTAGCACAGGGAGAGCTATTTTATTTACTATAACTGGAGTAGTTGAGCTCGGACTGTTTAGGCCGTGTTTCGCCTTAATCTGTACCCCCTTGTATACAACTGTTGGTTCCGACCTTACAGTTTGATTGGTTGAGGAGTTCTCACCATGCTGATATTTGTGATAACAGCACGGCTTTTTCACAGCAGAACAGTATCAATCTGCTGACGTGTTGCCAAGTAACGACAACTTTATGCATACGGATATATAACATACAAACAACGCAATAATATAAATAAGTAACCAATTTCTAAAGTTTCATTCTTACTGAATTTTATTGGTAGTTTTGGTCCATTTTTCCCTTTACTTTCACTTATTTGCATTTTGTATTTCAAACTAATGCTAATGCTATTTGGTAGTGTTATATAAACCATATGTCTTTTGTAGCATACTTTTTTTATGGCAGAGTAGGAAATTGTTACTGTTCCGTGGCAACAACTCATTTGTTGTGAACATCCTTTTTGCCAGTATTGTCAAAAATCAAGGTGTTGTCAGTATTAAAGCATATTCAGTATAAAATTCAGGGCTTCTTTGGCTTATTTCGTTTCCTAAGTATTATTTGTTTCTTTAGTTTGTTGTAAAAGCAGTAGGACAGTCAAAGTCACGGAGAATGTCACGGCTGTGATTGTCTATGGCACTCGCTTTCAGTTTGTGCATGCAACCAAATCAGTTATACACTCCCCCTCGTGCTCATCACAGCCAAACATGCTCCCTCTCATGTTCTACTGCTTAAATATCTTTCATTGCATGTAAATTTATTGAATTTTTGAAATCGTCTTGAGAAAATACAGTGGTGTGAAAAAGTGATTGCCCCTTTCCTGATTTCCTGATCCAAACCTACATGGCCTTGTGTGAAAAAGTGATTTTTCCCTTTTTCTAACTTAACTATGGTTTATCACACCTGAGTTCACTGTCTCTAGCCACACCCAGGCCTGATTATTGCCACACCTGTTCTCAATCAGGACATCACTTAAATAGGACCTGCCTGACAAAGTGAAGTACACCAAAAGATCTTTAAAAGCTACACATCATGCCGAGATCCAAAGAAATTCAGGAACTATTGAAAAAGAAAGTAATTGAGATCTATCACTTTGGAAAGGGTTATAAAGCCATTTCTAAAGCTTTGGGACTCCAGCGAACCACAGTGAGAGCCATTATCCACAAATGCCGAAGACATGGAACAGTGGTGAACCTTCCCAGGAGTGGGTGGCGGACCAAAATTGCCCCAAGAGCGCAGCGACGACTCATCCAAGTAGTCACAAAAGACCCCACAACAACATCCAAAGAACTGCAGGCCTCACTTGCCTCAGTTAAAGTCAGTGTTCATGTCTCCACCATAACAAAGAGACTGGCTCTGGGGCTGTTTTGCTGCTTCAGGACCTGGAAGACTTGCTGTGTTAAATCGAACTATGAATTCTGCTGTCCACCAAAAAATCCTGAAGGAGAATGTGAATCTGTTTGTGACCTCAAGCTGAAATGAACTTGGGTTCTGCAGCAGCACAATGATCCAAAACACACCAGCAAGTCCAACTCTGAATGGCTGAAGAAAAACAAAATGAAGACTTTGGAGTGGCCTAGTCAAAGTCCTGACCTGAATCCTATTGAGATGCTGTGGCATGACCTTAAAAAGGCCATTCATGCCCGAAAAACCTCCAGTGTGGCTGAATTGCAACAATTCTGCAAAGATGAGTTTCCACAATTCCTCCACAATGCTGTAAAAGACTCAAGTAGCAAGTTATCGCAAACGCTTGGTTGCTGCTAAGGGTGGCCCAACCAGTTATTAGGTTTGGGGGCAATCACATTTTCACACAGGTTTGGATTTTTTTCTCCCTTAATAATAAACACCATTTAAAAACTGCATTTTCTGTTTACTTGTGTTGTCTTTGACTAATATTTAAATTGGTTTGATGTTCCGAAACACTTAAGTGTGACAAATAAGCAAAAAAATAGGAAATCCGGAAGGGGGCAAACGCTTTTTCACACCATACATATGTTTCCATGATAGAGAAAGCAAATTAGAGTCGTTTCTATCATTGGTTACCTGTAGCGCATAGCTGGACCACACAGTGCTGTTTCACGGGGTATTTTATGTCGTTCTTCCCTGTCCAACATTAAAAGTAGAAACATGGCTTTCTCGCATAAAGGTTGCCAGACAACACGCAGCTTTTGAAAAGAGTGACCCTGTTGAACACCAAATAATATTTCAAACTGATAAAAAGCAGTCATTAAATTACGAGGTCAGGGAGCAGGACAGATGATTCAGAACCATAATTCAGCGTGGGAGGACTGCGCCAAAGTTTTAATGTGCCCCACGTTTTCGAGAAGAAAGGTGAAAGCCCTTAAGATGAGGGGCACGCTGAAAGAGTTTGAAAAATGCAAAGCAGATGTTTTTCGAGCCATTTTAATGGTGATGAAACATTACCGATGCTGTTATTAAACTTCTTTATGGCTTCTTTTAATCCCGCTCGTGCCTGAGGTAAGGAACCCCTTGTGGCACAAAAGCAGCCTCTTTGCTTTCGAGTGACAATTTGAAGCCATTTTCAATTGATTTTCTAATCTGCCACAAGGTTTAGGGCATCCATTGCGACGATTATTTCTTCGGAGAGATGGAAAAAGACGCACCAGCCATGTAAATTCATTTTAGTGATCTGCGTTGTAATAAAAAATGACATTCGATGGCATAACGCTGCACTGACAGTGTTGGAAATCCCAAAGATTTGTTTGTTAAAAGGATTGTTCTTAACCTTGAATAGAAATAACACTTCAGAGGCCTATTACAGGTATGCGCCATTTAACGATCGCATTATGTTCTGTGAAAGCGTGGTCACGGACCTTTTTATGCTACTGCAATGCAAATATAAAGGGTATTTTCACAAGAAACTGTGCAAACCATATTTAAATACGTCAGAGATACAACTGAAAACACAAGTTGAGCATCCAAAGCCTAAATTGTTATGTATACGCAACATCATGGTTCTTCAGTTACTGGATATTTTTGCACTTGCTGCACTTCAGTCATCAAATCCACCATCGAACTGTTCAAATACATGCCAATGTACAGAACAATCACACAATTTAGAACCAAAATATCAACATGCACGATGACGTATCAACACAAACTTACGTTGCTGCCCAACCAAGAAAGGATGAGTCCACATTAAGAAGTAATCTTCAGAACAGGTAAGGTAGTATCACCTATCAAACACTTTGAACCTTGAAGTGGGTAAATCCAGAATTTTTTAAAATTTCCTATTATAATTTGCCACAATCGTTAAGACCTCAATCGTTAAAGTGAACGGACGTTGATGGGATTTTCGTTAGACGGCGCATACCTGTACTATCCTTATAATATGGTGTACCATTTGGTACAGATTTCATTTTCTTATCACGGTTCATATCACTGACACAGAGACTCTTGTTGATTCATAGAGATAGAAAACATTTCCTTGACAGCACTTACAGCTTAGGTGTGCTGCTCTTTCGATTCTGCTTCCAGCACTTTTGACAGGTCGGTGAATCCGATCAAGGACTTGGAATATTCACGTGTCCAGAAACTTTTGTAGCGTCTCTCAGAGAGTCCTGAGAGTTCTTTTTTTCAATAATGAAGCACAGTCGCTGTCAGTATTTAACCGCTGATTATAAAACGCAAGGCCAAGAGCAGGAGCAGCAGCTGACGTCTGGTGCCTGCATTAGGCCGGTTCTGTAAAAGCTCACAGGAGCACTTCCATGGGGCAAAAAAATGAGCGTTAGATGAACTGCACGACTGTATATCACGCTGGTGCAAACCCACAGCTCATAAATATCGCTGTCCCCCCTCACAGTGGCCCCGTGACAGTGATAGCGAAAGGATGTCGCTGTCAGAGTGATTGAAAACCCCTCGTCCTGGCCCTCGGCATGTCCCGAGCGGGAGGCCACACAGACGCTAGAGGGTGGAACAGTAGGAAACTTTACAGTATGATCTCTAAACAGTAACAGTTAAAAGTATACAGTATATGGTGATATATCACAATTGCTTTGGAATGATTCATACAGATCATTTTGCTACAAAATTAAGAAAACACAGTCTGGTTATTTTCTTCGGGTCAGGATGGAGGATCTGTTCTGCATATTAGACACATTTCAGGTTTTGCCGCAACCCTACGTCTTTCAGCCTATGTGGGGGGATCGGGGTACCTGGTGGACACGGGGAGAACATACAAACTCCCCACAGGCACAGTCCAAACAGAAATCAAACTGGAGATCTCTGGTGCTGAGGTCACAACGCTAAAAGCTTGCATCACGATGCTACCAAAAACACATTCTGCTCAGAACCTTTCATTTCCATGTTACTTATAATGCGAGTTTCTAAGTTTCAAGATGAGAAAAAGCGGGTAATCTATGGACCAAAAGGTCCAGGGTTCAAATCTCACCTCTGCCAGTCTGCCACTATGGCAACCCACACTTGTAAAGGCCTATTCACACCATGTACAATTTTTTTCAAATTTTTTTACGTAATGGGACATTCATTCATTTACATTTACAGCATTTAGCAGACGCCCTTATCCAGAGCGACTTACAATTGGTACGGTCTTACAATCCAAGCAATTGTGGGTTAAGGGCCTTGCTCAAGGACCCAACAGTGGCAGCTTGGCATAGGTGGGATTTGAACCCTAGAACTTCTGGTCCAGAGTCCAGTAGCTTAACCGCTAGGCTACCACAGTACACTACATTTTATAAACGCTCTGAAAACTCCCTGTCCACTTTTACTTTCTTTAATTTCCCTTCTCTTAATGTGTCACAGAGATTCCGCCGTGTCTTTTTCACATCGTCAACATGAAAAAGAAACAAAGACCCGAGCGAAGATTAGTGCAGGAAGCTATAGTTTGTGTTTTTGTGGGCATGAACAGACTAGAATGCACTTAGCTAAACACGAAAACAGTTCCATACAGTCAGTGAGGTTTATCACCATCATTCTCCAGCCTTTCAGCTCTATTCCGCCAGATATTTTCTTTAATATTCATGTTTCTATACTCAGTATGTTGTTTGTCATATAAACTCGTGTTCTGCTACTAGCAGGATGAGCTGTTCAGCTTGACAACCGAGCTCTGATTGGTCAGCCTGATTGTAATGTATCCAAACAGTGCAGAAATTACATATAAGAAATGGTATTAGTCATTTTACCATTTGTAAGTCGCTCTGCATAAGAGCGTCTTCTAAATGCCTGGGTGTAGATGTACAGTACTGTGTAAAAGTCTTGGGCCACTATTAGATTTGTCATTTTAGCAATGGTATAATGTCCCTATTTAACATATTGTTGACGACTTGGACCCGGAAAATTTCAAACTAGGATTCATCACTCTGTAATACCCCTTTCCATTGATCTTCATTCCAGTCTTACCCTGCTCCCCTTCCAAAAAAGTGGTTTCTTGGCTGCTTCCCTTTCAGAAAGGCCAATCCTGATCAAGCTTATTCAGACTGTACAAAGGTCAACTTGGCATCCCGAAGCTCCCAGATGCTGCTGTTGCCCAAATGTAAGGGGTCGGCACTCGAAATACTTGCCACTATAGCCTAAAGTAGCTGTTTTTAATACATAGTGTTGCCCAGTGAAGAGACGAAAATGCTATTTCCTATGAAAGTTCAAATGTATGAATGGCAACTTCTTTTATGAAGAGAAAAATACAAAAAAAACATCATGAAGTACCTCTGACAAGCAGAGGTACTTATGTTTTTTTCTTCTTACAATTCCATCTTTCAGACGCACAGACAGAAATCTTAGATAATCAAGGGCCAGTAATTAGCCTCACTTGCTTTATTATAATTGAGGGCACAGGAAGGTTACTCATTTGCCGAGATTTCCCCCCCTTCAATAATTGCATACTTTTACCTTAGCCAAGTGCTCCTGCTGATTTGTGCTCATTTTTAAAAATGTCCGTCTTCATCAGTTCCTTTCAGCCTCACTCTGTGCTTTATCTTCATCAGTTTTTAGAAGATGGTGAACACAACTTTTGAAAACCGGCATCATTTTTTGCATCTCGGGCTGAGTGCTGTCCGTTCTCGATGAATAAGCCTTGACGCTGTACAGTTCCACCCTTGTTGGCGAGTGAGTGTGCGTCGAAAAAAAAGGAGAGAGTTTATTTCCTGTTCTTGTGAATCATATATCAGTACAATTCCCCACTGAGCTGTTTGGCAACGGTGGAATGACGGGTGTCATTTATCACACAGCCTGAAAGAGGTTGTGGGAAAAGGGATTTGAATTCTTTTGGAGGTGTGTGCGTAAGGCAGATACTCCATAGTGGGGGAATCATTAAATAGGGGGGTTTTTTTTTCGGTTAAAGGATGTAAGAATCTGCCTAAGCTCTTTTGTGTGTCCTAATACTTTGGCTGTATCAATCCTTGTGTGTCAAAAATGTGAAACGATCCAGAGGTGAAGGAATCTTCTCATTGTAATTGAAGGTCAACTATCATTTCATAACTACGAAGTTCCCTTTATTACTAGAGGTGGTGGCAAATGCATTATGCTTTCTTCCCGACATGCATCTAATCCATTTCAAGCCTAGTATTAGATCTAATTGAATTAGCCTCGACTGAAGCGTTAGTGTAATATCTGTACTAAATGGAAATCAGCACGGAGGATCGTACTGTGCGTCCAACAGTTTGCACAGCTCTCCGTGAAGTAGCATCTGCCTAATGAGAAACAGCAGACGCTATCAAACACAGCGCCTTTGCTGACACTCCCTGTCATCAACATACAATTTCTCACATTATATACATGTTGATCACATAAAAATGATTTCTGATGCACTGTCAGCAGCTCTTCCTTGACTTGCCACCAAAATATGTTGAGCTTTGAGTTTCTTGCAATGAAAAAAAGCACGCAGTTAACACCTCCCCCTTTCCGCACGGTGCATTTAGTGTATATGAAAGTAGAGATGCATTAAAAGGGATCCCATTTTTGGGATCAGCAGGTAGAGAATACTGATCTAATAACAGTGCTCTTTTGTTCTTCAGTTTATTTTGTATACGTGATTATGTAGACCTAATTGTGGTCACTCACTTCAGTTGTGGTTGTGTTGTTTGGCGACATACTGGTACCATTAGGTTCTTGTTAGCTAGCGATCTCACAAGTGATGTGCCGTTGAAAACTGTGGGCACTCTGATCTGACAGTATTACCAGAGCGTTGTGAATTCGCACTGGAAACCATTATTCATTTTTTTTGGGTTTGTGAAGTTGTGTCTTTTATGATTTGGATGTTGCATGAACTACACGGAGTAACAGACGCCGATTATGACTATACATGACTAGAGACTGATAATAGGTTACATGTACTGTATCAGACTTTATCCGAATGGACATTATGTGACTCGTACACTATATAAACAAAAGTTTGTGGACACCACTTTTAATTATTGAACATGCATACAGTTATTCCAGCAACTATAAAGCATACATTTCTGGCTTTTCCATAGACAAACAATGGCAGTACAATGGGTTGCACTGATACCACAGTAACTCTCAATATGACACATTTATAGGCTTCTGCTTCCAATAGGGGAGTTCATCAACTTTCTTCCCTGCTGCCTTAAACAAAGTCCACAGAGAACTGGTTTGCCAACTTGGCCGGCTTGCACAGAACCTTGATCTCAACTCTGTCAGGCACCTTGATGGAGTTATTGTTTAACATTAGAAGCCAACCTCATAGTCATGTTCCAAAATCCAGTGGAAAGCCCTCTTAGAAGAACAATTTAGGTGTCCACAAACTTTTGTCTATGTAGTGTACCTGTAAATAATTCACTGGAAAGTGCCTGAATAGATTGCGGGTTGATCACCACTGTGCTGATATGAATATGAAATCAGTGCATTTCTGTTTACAACCAATCAGAAGAGAGTATGGGTTGTGGAACAGCTCCTGTAATAACCAATCATGGGCCGACATTCTGTCTCTCTCTGTAGGAGTGCTGTCAAGACAAAGAAAAGGCCTGAAGATTGTCGTGACCTGTCAGATTGCAAACTTTTCACAGTCAATCAGACCTAAAAGTTGCAATAGTTTCTGAGCTCTTTAGATTTTTCCAGATTTTTGCGTAAATACGACGTAAAACAGCATCACATTTTAAAGAGAACCCAATTAAACAAATAAGGCAAAATGACTATACTTGGTCATTTATTTATTGAGGAAAATGAGGCATTACTACATATCTGTGAGTCAAAAGTATGTGAACGCTCGCTTTCACTATGTTGTCTGACTGCCTTGTTCAGCAGTAACTGCAACTACATGTTTCCAGTAACTGTTGACCAGCCCTGAACATTGGCTTGGAGGAATTTTAGCCCATTCCTCCATTCCTGCTCCATCGAGTTTCCTCATGTGACCTGCTCCATTTAGGTCCTTCCACAGAATTTCTACCGGATTAAGGTCAGGACTTTGATTAGGCCATTCCAAAACTTTATTCCTCTTTAACCATTCTTTAGCAGAACAGCATGTGAGTTTAAGGTTGTTGCCTTGCTATGATTCCTAGCAATCATAACTCCTTTAGTGTTTGCTGGTATAGTTCAAAAATCATTCTTCCATCAATGTACGCAAGCCATCCTGACCCAGATGCAGCAAAACAAGCTCAAACAATCATTCTTCCACCACTTGGTTCACAGATGGAATAAGGTTCTTGTTCTTTTTTTGTGTGCGTCATCTGTCCACAAAAGTTTTTACAGTAGCCTTTTGGCTTGTTCACATGATCTTCAGCAAACTGCAAACAAGCAGTAGTGTTCTTTTTGAAGAGCAGTGGCTTTCACACTGCAACCCTGCCATGCATACATACCATTGTGTTCTTCTGATGGTGGACTCATGACCATTAATATTAGCCAACGTGAAAGAGGGCTTTACTTGCATAACCTTGAGGACTATTGCTATTAGAGTGATCTTTGTTGGTCGAGTCCAAATTCTTTTTTTGTATACTTTTCTAACCTTATGAGCATCAACAGTTCTTTTTCTGAGGTCCTTTGAAATGTCCTTTGTTAGTGCCATTTCCACACATGTGTAGTGAAATTTTTTTTTGATAGATCCCTGTTCTGTAAATCCAACATTTTTCATCCCATTGATTGAAAGCACCTGACTCCAATTTCATCTTCACACCCCCAGATTTAATACTGGATCATTTTCCTCAAAAAGTCTGACCAAGTATAAACATTTTGTCTTGATAGGTTCTTTTTAAATACTTCTAGGATTTGTGTGAAAATGTGACGGTTTAGGTCATATTTATGCATGAATATAGACAGTTCTAAGGGTTCATAAACTTTCAGGCACCACTGTACCGGTCGAAAGAAGTTCAGACAGTATGTTCTTTCACAAGCAAAAGACGTCAGCAGGTAGCATTAATACATTACAGTGTGTGCCAATTAATACTCGATTTTGCAAGCCTGTCCTATAATGTCCACGTTGCTTTTCAAATGATGCCCAATTTACCCACTGCCCTCTCCGTGCACCTCCTCAATTTAACTAAACGTGTTGACATTGTTTTCCCAACTCATCCAAATGTTTAATTGCAATTACAGTCTGTGATGGCTTCCCAAGGGGCGTATGATTACAATTAGAAAAAGGGAGAAAATGTTAATTAATTAGACTACTCAGAGAGGAAAGGCAGATCGGCTTTAGCCTGACTGCGTGACACCTCTAAGGGCTGTCAATTTAATAAGACGTTTTTTGCCCTGGCACACTTTTGTTGCCCTACTCTTAAAACATTTCTATTGCTGTGCTGTAGAGTTATTCCTTATTTTCCGTTTGAATGCGTCCCTTCGTGTGGGCTAGTTGCAAGAGGTTTACTGGAGTACTGCACTTAGTACCCATTCGTTTTTGGCAACCAATACTGTTAATGGCGCGGATTGTCTTTAAAACAATGGTTAAGTGGTTAAAGCTGGTCTTTGTTCTCGTATTTTAATTTAGTGAACAAGTCGCAGAACAAAAACAGCTTTCCCTTGGACACTTCAGTTCCTGTGGGTTATGAGGCTGGACCCAGAGCCTGAAAGCAGTCATCTCATTTGTGACAATTGTCTGTGATTGATGACCCAACCTTTAGTTGCTGAGCTGGTGTGTTTGTTCCCTTGTAATTGTCTTCCAGATGGCTGGGCTAAGTGTTCATTAACACGGTTACGGTTGCATCGTTAAAACGGATGACTCAGACAGCCATTTCTTAAAAGGCATAGGGTGCAATCCCTATTTCCTAACTTTTGAGGTTCTAACAGATACGCTTGAAGGCTGCCTTTGGTTTCGTTCTTTTATTTTCTCACCTGTAGTGAGTTCTTCCGTCTCCCAATGCATTACAATAACATTTTGCGCCCATTATCGGTCTACGAAGTTTTCCCAGTAAAAGGCACTTATTTGTAAATTGTCTCCCTTTGCAAAAACATGAGAAATGAGAGACACCCAAAGCCTAAGAGCACCGAGACTGTTACGAGAGAGAGGGAGAGAGATATTAAGAGAAAGAAAGGGAGAGAAAGAAAGAGAAAATGGATCTAGGTGGCAGTGCTAGTCATCAATCATGTCCCCTCGAGGGGAGGTGCAGCTAAAGCTGGGCTGGAGTGCTATCTGTCAGCTGCTGAGATACAGACATGGCCATATCGCGTCGCCATCAGCTCCCAGCAGCACCCACAGCCGTGTAAACATGCGCAGGTGTGAGCTTAGCTTAGCGCTCAACCATCGTCCCTGCTGAGGAGGTCACTGGGATAATGCTTTCAAGCTTAGCATGAGCTATGCACGGTGAGATAGCCATTGTTTGAGGTTATTTCATTTTCCTAGA
>JAJAGP010000121.1:0-175000 GCA_025084515.1 Ancistrus triradiatus | reverse complement strand
TTAAGTATTACTTGCAAAGCGAGTCTGGACTCTTCTGAAGCGTAAAACATTTTACAGAGTGTATACACGACTTAGTATTCAATAACCATCAGTCTAAGGTTATATAATAAACAAATAAAAGTAATGTTTGCCAGTCAAACACTGAGTAGCTCTCAAGGATCCCTAGTGCCTCCGCTTTGATGATGTTGCGTATTCAGGCGTCCAGCCAGCGAGAGCTGACTTCATTACTATATGGATCATCTTTTAAGACCATTTAAGATCACAGGGTCCCCAGTCGAGTAAATAATGAGCACTCCAAGACAAAGCGGGTTTGAAGTTTATCGAGCTCCTCGGTTCATTTGGCTCAGAAGAATGCCACGGACAATCACAGTGCACATGCTTCTTATCTGACTCAACCTCCTCTATTTTTGGTCTTAAGCACACTTTTTAATTTGGGATTTCTACACGGTGTTTTATTTCTAGATGCTCTCATGTTGGGAAAAAAGAGGTAAAGTTTCTTAAAATACCAGTCGGCTGTGCTGGAGGAGAAGAGGCAGCAGAGTGATGCGAGGAACGTGGCAGAGCGACATGAAAATCCTCAAACGGAAGAATGACAAGTAATTACTTCAGGTGTCCATCAAGCCGTGTTTGAAAATGTCAGTATGGGATCAGACATGATAGATGTACAACTTCACAATATGCAGAAAATAATTACTCATCCCAACGGTGCAGAAAAAGTGTGCGTGTATGTGTGTGTGTGTGTGTGTGTGCGGAGGGGGCATCGGTGCCTCACACAAAGCTTTAGCAGTGTGTGTGTGTGGCACATCATTGCACAGCAGGAGCACTATTGTTGCCTCAATTTCATTTCACACAGCCAAAATGTCATCGTCCAGCTGGAGGTAGATTTTTTTGTGTTTTCAGCAACTCATACACACACGCATGCCCGCAGTGCCATGGAGCAAGGTTACAATCTAAGACACAACAGTGTGTGAAACCAAATCAAGAGGAGGTCTGGCCTCTGACGCAAAGCCCATGTCAGTTTCTTTAGAGGCCACAACAGCTGACGGCAGTGACATAAGAAACAGTGCGGTCAGCATAAAAGGGGGCGGCTGAAAACTCAGTACCTTATTGTTCACTAATCATCATGGCTACGAGGAGAATTCTGCAAAGAATGAATGTAGTGTCCTATTAATCTAAGAAATGTTTCAAAAAAGTGACCATTTGGTTTCTTCTCACGCTACGCCAGTTTGGCAGGTGTCGTGATGAAAATGAAGCATCCGTCGAATATAAATGAACGCAAGTAGCAGTCTCGGATCGCATGTTCAAGCATCGGGTTCATGACCCTGTCATTACCTTCATATCTCCAGCACCCTTGCATTTATGTTATTCTCCTTGGAGAGCGAGTGCATGTATCGATATCTCTCGAATGCCTCTCTTCGTTGAACAGAACAAACAGGCAAAGCGTGTTCGACTCGGGGACAGATGTTTGGGATTACTTTCACCTCGCTGCTCCATTATGTGCAGGAGTCCAGCTGATGCAGAATGCCATGCTTCCTGCCTGCCAACGCTGGTGCTGCACTCCCATCCCTCTTTCTCTGATTCTTATCTCTGCTTTTGCTCTCACTAACAGAAGAGCTGCAAGTAAACATCCTCCCAAGTTTGAGATCTGCAGCCGTATTCATTAACAACTGACCTTTTTTTGTTAGATCACTCAATACAATGGACCAGCATGTGAAATGTGACAAACTATCCATTGTTAAGCAGTAGACAGATATTAATTATGCTTTGTGTAGTCTTAAAGTTCGAAAAATGACCGGCACTGAATTTACCAGCAGAGAAAACCACATTAAATGATCTTTTTTTCTCCTTGAAATTGGATGACTTTTCCTAAAGTGACACAGCATTAGAAAAAGTGAAACATTGCCTTGTAAATTTGCATGAAAGCTGAGAGTATGGAAATAGTTTTAGAGTCATTTTTGACCTGGCAGTTCTAAAATCACTTAGACAGCCACATAAACCCTACATAAACCCTAACCTTAACCTCAGTAAACTAAATCAAATGTTTTGACTCTTGGTTTTTCAAAAGGAAGTCTCAGTTTCTGTAAAAAAAAGTTTTCCAAATGGGGACCTGCCAAATGTTTCTGACATAATACCAGTTTCCAGCCCCCCAACACACACACACACACACACACACACACACACACACACACACACACAAGTTTGTCTTGCTATCCTTGTGAGGACTTTCCATTGACATGAATGACAATGCATTACCGTATTTTTCGGACCATAAGGCGCACTTAAAATCCTTTAACTTTCTCAAAAATCGACAGTGCGCCTTTAAAATGTGGTGCGTCTAATGTATGAATTAATTCTGGTTGAGCCTTCTGACCTAGAACCGATTGTAGATGGTACACGGCGCTCATAAACCTGTCAAAATGTTTTAGCACGGCCTTGGTAAGTTACGGAGCTTACGGCCACCGTAGTGCGCAGCATCACGGAGTGCTTCAGCATTAGGGTACGTGCATTCATTCATTCATTTTCGAAGCGGATTTCAAACCCAACGCTATCGGTCACGCAGTACAACATGGACATAGAGCAGCTGTGAGAGAATTCAACATTAACGAATCAATGGTACGGAAGTGGAGGAAGCAAGAAGACGCCCTGCGCCAGGTAAAGACCAAACTGAGCTTCCGACGGATTAAGAGTTTTGTTTCATTTCATGCGCCTTATAACCCGGTGCGCTTTATGGTCCGAAAAATATGGTAATTAATACTACACCTAACCTTAACCTCAGTAACCTAAAGCAAGGCTCTGGCTTGTTTGATTTTTCAAATAACGTTGCCATTTTTGTAAAAAAAAAAAAAAAAAAAACAATGTAAGTGAGGACCGGAAAAAGTATAGCAAGACAAGGTGTACACACACACACACACACACACACACACACACACACACACAGTATGCCACTGATTGACTTTTCTTGTGCACCATCTCCCCTCCATGACCCCACACATGACTAAAGTTCACAGACAAAATAAAAAACAACTGCACACAAAACAAACAAATTTTCAGACAAAATATACATTTCTTGAAAGCATTGTTTACCAACGGGAAATGCAGTCAGAGGCTATGAAGGCGCTGCTGGAGACAGTAACTAGTTCTCTGTCTGCTGAGCAACGGGCAATTGCTCAAGAAATGATTGTAATCTTTCCTCATTGTACACTATGTTGGAGCTTATGAATAGGTTGCCAAAAAAGTTGGAGTGTTTTTGTTTCCCTTCATTAAAATGCATTCAGAACCATTTTATGCACATTTCTGCCAATTTCTTAGGAATCTCTTGCTATAAAGTAAGGTTCATACCTACGCTGTGTCTTTATTGATGATAATAATAATAAATCTCTTCTATAATAAAGAAAATAATTATGGCAGGTCTGTGGCACTGAAAACCAGTGGTGTCCACTGATTAACTGCAGCCTTTCTGCACTGTTAAATAAGGATAACCTGAATATTCACAAAGTTTGTCATGAATGAGAGGCTGTTTCTGTATGCAAAATAGACTTGGTGTTTCAAATGAAATTAAGCTGCTTTATTTTAGGGGTTTATAGTGCAGGTGGGTCATTTGACCCTTAGGACAAGGGGAGTATACAACAAAAAAGGCATGTTCATGGAATGAGGCCAGGGCTGAAAGATTTCCCTTTATCTCATTGGTCCACTAAGAACTGTGACAATACGGTGTACTGCTCTTTAAATACCACTGATATCCTAGAGAGAGAAACAGAGACAGTGCGTGGGGGAGCGAGATAGAAGAAGAAAAGAGAGAAAGAGGACCACATGTTCACTTTTTAATTAAGGCTTGGTAGTGTAACTCGTCAATGTACATTATTGGAAGAATGAGCATCAATGCCATTGCTTTTTCTCCCCCTCCTTTATCTCTGTCAATGATTCAAAGACATGATTTATGGTCGCGCGCCGTCTTTCAGGATCATCCATCAAAAGCGCCGCAGCTCCGCCGCCCAGCCGCCCGTTGTAAATCATTCTGAAAGCCTGTCACTCATTTCCATTAGCCGTTCCTCTGTCCCTCCCTCCCTCTCTGCCTCTTTTTCTCCAGTTCTCTCCACCCTTCTCTCATCCCTTTCCGTCCTCCTGATGCCTTGAGCCGTTTGTGGGATATCTGTTCCATCTCAACGCCTGATCTGCCCTCCCTCTTTTCCATAAATTAACCGTTTTCAGCCAGAGAATGGCTGCGGCGCGCTCGTTTAATGAGTTGCGCTTCCACCCACCTCCCACTCCATTACAGCTTGTGGACAACCGTGCAACTCAATACTGTGCCGAGCAAAGAGAGGAGATTCCTCTGCTAGATATGGCTTGCTAAAGAGTGGATGGAAAAAGTATTGCACAGAGAAAACCACATGGGGAAAATCACAAGAATAAATGTTTCTTGTTATTCAACTCCCATCCAGTTAATGCTAGAAGCAAATGGCATAAGCAACCACAATCGGAAGCAAGACGTACCTGGAATGACGCGTTAACGTGGTGTCAGGAGACAAAAGGGTTCTTGACTCGAATATCAGAATATCAAAATGTCTGGGTCCACTTGGAGGGAGAGGCCCAGATACGTCAGTTCCTGCAGGATCATTTAAGTCTGATTAAGCACATCCCTTTCGTCCATGACTACTTAGCTTTCACCACAGTGCAGAGTGAAGGCCCCAGAACAAATCATGTGTTTTGGGTGGATTAGTCATTTATGTGCTGCAACTGAATTATTCACCATGTCAAAATGAGAGTAAAGGAAATGACTCCTGTTGTTTCATTGGGTGTTGAGAGTTCAGGTAAAAGGAACAAAGATGGAATGTACAGATTTTACGAATGTCCAGCCATCTTGCATCTACAGCTGCATTATTTTTGAGGATTAAAACACTCTGTGCTGGTGCTCCATAAGCCCCACTCTTTATAAAGAAGACTTCACTCCAATTTAGGATTGTCATTCTTATACTCTTAACCGTGGGCTACTCTGTGGCCTTCCAGTCAAGGAGTTTCCGTTTGAATTCTAATCAACCAAACATCAATTTGACAAAATATGCACTTACAGCAGGAATACAGCATTAAAAGGAGACGTGGGACTTTTTTCTCCCAGGGACAAGCTTGCCAAACCAACCCATCTCACAATTCGGGTACCCATTGTGTGCTGTCATGGAGTGACAGTGCTCACCAGGCAAATCCTGAAGTTAGTTCTTCGCCGTGTCTAGCGGGCCCTAATCATTACGCCAAGGGCGCCTGACAACAGCTCGCAACAAATTTGCCATTAAAATGAATGCCGATGAAGAGGACTGCGTTTTGCAGACATTTTCTTCCCTTCATTGCGTTTACCTCCCCAGCAGGTTTTTTTTTGGCGGGACAGCCTTCCTTTTCTTTTCAGTCATGCCACCAAAATGCCTTTGGTCTCTCCAGAATGTGACAGCACCACGCTTCAGCCGCGGGTTTACCTGCGAGCCTCATTGCATTTAATGAAAGTAGGGGGGAAAAGTGGCAATCTCCTGTTAATGAACTTGGAATATATAAAAAAAAATGCCTCTTTTGCTGAAAACGGAACAAAAATGCTTGTATAAGGAAAAGTGGTGTCTGGAGCTGGGCCAGAATCTAATGAAAGATCCACTGAGAGCTAGAGGGAGGGTTTAGAGGAAAGGGTAGTCAGGAAAGATACATATTGTTATAATAAAATGCTCACGTTTTCCCTCCGAGTGCCAAAACTGCCATGTGTTGACCTTGGAGAGATATTTTCGTCCTATTCAAAGGTGGCACGGTGCATGTTGGCAACGTCTGGTGTTACTGACTGATCCCTGTAATTGTCAAAGGCAGACAGATGTCAAAACTGTCATTCACACACTGGAAGAGTTTTGCTCTAGCTGTCATACGCCTTCAAAATAGGGACCATCAGCAGTAATACGGGGCTTTCCGCAGCTGCAGTTTTACCTCAATTAACACTTACAGATCAACATCCTCCATACATGAAGGCCAACAGAATGTAGCTTGCTACATTCTCTGCTACCCTACTTCTTTGCCTTTGAAAGTCATCTTTATGTCCAAACCCCTATATGTGTCAGACAAGGTGACTGAGACAAAGGCCACACAAGGGTTTTCTTTCATATCAAGCACAGAGGACTGACGACGGAATCCCAGTGGATATGCTTCCGCTAGCAATTCTCTCCCACTTCCACTTGGAGCTTGCTGAGGACCCTGCAAACAATACCTCCACATGGAGCTCAGAGTGCACCGAAAATGAAAACAATACACAGCGCATTGCGCATACTCCCTTTCTCTATCCTCTCATGGTGTGGCATTTGATAATGTCATGATCTAGTGCTGGCTTGATCAGCTCTGAATACTTTAGCATGGCAGATGTTTAAATTCATTTAAGAAACATTGCTTGCTTTATAGGTCCCATCAAAAGATCACACAGTAGATGACTGGGGAAAATCTATAGGTAAATATCAAGTGGAAGTGCAGACAGTGCGTTAGCCTACGCCGAGGTGCTTGTGTTTGTCTAATCCTCTCCGTAGGTGTCGTGAGGCGCATTGTAAAGCCCAGTGCTGCTCAGGCAGGCGTACATGGGCCATATCCTCCTCTCTTTTCAGCTAAACAAAAGGGGGGCTAATCTGGCTTAGAAAAAGGTGGCGGCAGCCTTTAAAGAAAGAGAGTGCTTTCTCAGCCATGCAAACATTCCTGAGTGACATTCGATCAGGGAAATTGGAAGCGAAGCAAGATGGGCTTTTATTAGTGCCGGACCCGTTTGCTTCACTGGTCCGCTGTGTGCTAGGGAGGGGAAAAGGGGGGCACATTCTGAGTTTTTTCAGCTTTAAGCCTTGACCAAGGTGGATAACAAGTAAAGTTCTACACTGCAGATGACACCTACTCGTGGCTGTTCACACTCAGAGTTAGCCTAAAAAGCTAATGTTGGATTTATGATCTATTAGACAGAATGTATAGAGCAAACCCTGGACAATGTGAGCGGTGGTTTTTTGGGGGGGGGGGAGGATAGTGGATGATGATAATGAGGTCTGAACTTCCAAGAATGATGGATTACTCATTTTGATTTGAGTAATATCCACATCCACAATGTTGGTCAGACTCTGAAAGAGTTTACAGGAATCTTTCAGTTCCTGAAATGTTTGTCATAAACAGTTTGGTCATCATTTACAGTTTTAGTTACACATTGAGTTTATGCTGAGAAAGACAAGTCCCAGCACAGGCCTCAATTTACAGTAAAGTTTAAACTGACTGTAGAGGAGGTTTGGGAGATTCTGCAGAAGAGAGCGAGGCATTGCGCAAGTCAGTACAGCGTTGAGATGTTTGAATATCATACGGTGGTGGCCTCAGCATAGGCAAAGCAGTAGCAAAGAGTCCACTCCAGAAGTCCACATCTTCTGAGTATACTTTACTAAAGCTATAAAGTTTCAGGATCAAATTGCTGATACTGGTGACTTTTTTCCTCTTTACAGTTAAGCACTGTTTAATGTCCATCCAATCATCCGCAGTTTGCTTTAATGGCTGAAGTCTTAAAAATGATCATAAATTAGAATAGGAAATAAAATTTTCCTTCTGATTCCAGACGAAGTGGCTGAAAACAGACTCAAAATATTTTACTTAATTATTAAAGATTCCTCTGTTAATTGCTTATTTATGTACTGCCAAGGTATTATTGTTGGTTCGTTGCAGTATTTTTTTTTCAGCAGTCATTTCCGTACTGTTGGCGCACAGTTTTTTTAGGGTGAAATACCCTTTCGATTTGCAGTAGCCTAAACAGACTACGTCCATTTTGGTCACCATCCTGTTTCACAGATCGTACCGCCATCCCTCTCCCATCAGAAACGTGTAACATATCTTCTCAGGGACCTTCAAACACAAATGGCGAGTGGCACGGCGGAGATTCAAACCCAAGACCTGCTCTGGCGTACATTTACTGTGAGATTCCGTGAAGCATTCACATTCTTTTGATGCCACACAATACACAGGCAGAATCTTGATCATCCCAAGAGCATTGCCGCAATTCCTCTGCAACATTCATGGTGTCCTGTGGGAAATTGCAGTTGATTATATTAGACCATTAAATATTTAATGTGTGGTTGTATGAAAGCCAGGCATTTATCCACATGAATGGCTCATGTTTAGTGAAGGACGTAATGCACTTTAAGTAATTTCTTCATGCATACAAAAGTGAACTCTGGTGCTTGCCCAGTACCTAGATTGAAACCTGAAAAGTTAAGACAGAAAATGAAACGGTTTAGACTTCATTCTAAATGCACTGGCTATTTTAAATGATGGGCTGGCTTCGCTGGAACACAGTAGCACACTAATAAATGTAACTATAACCCAGAAATAAAGGAAAAGGCTGAAGGCTCTGAAGTATGTTTATGTAAAAATGTCCTTCATGCTTTAAATGCTGTGTAGAGTTTCTTTTATACAATTAAAATAATCATGAGCCTTCTAACCAGTAGCTCTGGCAACTTTCACCTGATCTCAACACATACCAGAGCTGGCTACTGTTTACACAGCTCTGCCTTTCCCTGCTGCTCAGTATTGGCAAACGGTTTAATTGAGCCTGTTACGGATTAACCGAGGTTGTGTGAGCACGCAAAATGTATGGACTCCATGAAAAACTTCTTTTCAGCACATTCGTTTTTAGCAATGGCTTAAATCAACTACTCGTTCTTACTAATCAGTTTCTAACACACTGCTCTCTTTGGCTTCACACCCAAAACTGAGTCGTTTTTGTTCAGACAAAACTGAACAATAGTTAAATAAGTATATACATAATTAAATACATAAATATGCAAATGTGGAAAGAAATACACCAATCCTTAAAGAAAATAAATTAAGTAAATAAATACAGAAAAGGATGGTGTAAATGGCAATAAATTATGATTATATCAATGATTATGTCATAAAATGTAGTATACACTTCATGCAATTATTTAATTATTAAATATGTAAATGTATTTTAATTCTTTACATTTACAGCATTTAGCAGACGCCCTTATCCAGAGCGACTTACAATTGGTACAGTCTTACAATCCAAGCAATTGTGGGTTAAGGGCCTTGCTCAAGGACCCAACAGTGGCAGCTTGGTAGAGGTGGGATTTGGACCCAGGACCTTCTGGGCCAGAGTCCAGTACTTTAACCGCTAGGCTACCACAGTCCCCACAGTCTTTATTTAATTTAATGACCCAACAAGCTTGTCCATGCCTAATGCAACAAGTCCTTGCCAGAAACTGAAATTTTGCAGGAACTTAAGAATAATTTTAGGATAATAGTAGTAGAATAAACCTAATCACACGTATCTAGGGTTATACTTATGTCACTATAAGCTTTTCTGAGTGTCTCTCAGGCATGATTAGTACTTCAAGAACACACATTTTTTGTTACAGACAGGGCATAATCTCCGAGGGTGTATATGTTTGCAGCAGCAGGTACTGTAATACAAACGTACTTGGGATTATCCCCCAGTATCACCTTCTATCCTTTTTCGCGATGCGTTAATAGTACATCATATTAAACCGCATAAAATGTGGTGTTAAATTGATTGAGCTGGAACCAGTGGATGAAAGAAGCAAGAGAAAGCGATACGCCAGTCATCCACTATCCACTAGTTCCCTTTCCTCAGTGTTGATCTATGAAAGTGACATTTCAAATCGTATTTCAGCATAATGACATAAATAAATATGTACCCATGTACATGAAGTAATTCATATATTTTAGGACATTTTCTCATACTCATTTTCCATTGAATTATTATTTGCTTATTGCTAATAACAGTATATATTTAAGCATCCATTTATTTCATTGTGTATTTAGTTAATTATGTATATAAGTATTTCTTTAGTTTTGAAAATTGTACCTTATGTACCACACATACATACGTGTTACATCTTTTGGCCTTAAATCTGACCTTCAGTAATTTAGAAAGTAAATTTAGTCTGAGAAAATAATCCCTGATGAAGTAATAATTATTTTAACAATTCCACTTGTGACACAATTAGGCCTGCTGGCACCCCTGCATGTAATAATTTATACAAGCTCCATCTGCCAATAAAACAGCACTTTGTTTGCTCCTAAAACATATTATAAGGTTGGAGAATACAGAGTTGGTACTGTGAGACCATTCTCCTTTACAGCATGTTTCCATCATCCAGGGTTGTTTTCCCTCATCTTTACCAGGGGTGGCAATAATTGGGGTACGGACTCTGTACATATCAAGAAAGGTATGAAATATATAAAATATGGTTTCTTTTAACAATATGTATTAGATATTACACCCGTTTGAGATATTTACTCAGTACTATAGAGTTTCACACCGATTCTTCCCGAGCAAACAAGAACACTTCATGCTACACGGATATATGACAGATGTTTGAATAAGCAGTATGAATCCCGCTACATTTCCCAGCTTTGCATTGGCCATATTTTGTGCGCTACATAGAAAAAGGAAGCAGGGCAGGGTAAATGAGAACTTCTTACTGCCTCTGTGATTTATCAAAGTCTCATTGTGCTACAACTCTACTTCCTCTAAGACTCTTGAACTCTATATAGGGCACTAAATCCACAGCGGTCTTGAATGTCATAGCTGTTGACAAAAATCAATAGCCAAACATGCCCGGCAAAAGTGTACTCGTGTACGGGCAGGAGATTACACCGTTCGCCTGACCTGCTTCATCAACATATTTGCGTCTACATGCATTGTAGTGTATGGATATGTATGTGCATGCTGCAATCTTATGTGGGACATGACAAGCCTGTTTTCCCTCTCACACCCTCTCTCTCTCTCTCGCTCTGCCTCTCTTTCTTTTTAAAGCATGGCATAAATCCAGGAGATGAAAATGTCATGGAGCAGGTTCATTTTGCAAAGAGGTTTTGATTGCCATGTGCGTGTAATTGATTGTCCCAAGGACAGGGGGAAATCTAGAAATGTCATAACAGCCTCTGCTTAGGTCGCTCCCACTGCTAGGCAATCAATGAGAAGTAAAAAGAGCTATCGATTGGCGTGGGGCAAAAAAGAAAGAAAAAAAAAAAAAACTGTAGCCTGAGACGGGTGAGCAAGCGATGGCGAAAGTGCCCTAGACTAGCAGACCTGTCAACGCCACCTCGAAATTAGAGCATCTCGCGTGAAGATAGTGTTACCTCTCGGATATTCACAAAGGGCTGCGGATACCGAAGCCGCAACTGCTCGCCTGATAGGAAGGGTGTCGTAACAGGGATAAAATGTTGCTGTTGCGCCGAAATGCTAGGAAAACTAGCAGAAGAGCACTTGAAAAGGTCGACTCAAAAAGACATGAGTATCAGTATCACAGTGGATAAAGTTTTACGTGGGTGACACTTTATACACTCCATAAATGAATGCTAATCAGACCCTTGAGTGGATTTTGATAGACAGGTTTACACCAAGCTTCTTCCCAAATACAATAAATAGCTGCAGCAACTTGGCATTAAAGCAAAGAACAACAGCGTTTTACAAGGATGATCTAAGCTTCCTTATATAATGAAATTCAGAACATGGAGTTGATGTGGTGACAGTTTTACACCAGACACAACACTGGGTGTCACACCGGGAACAATTAGCCCATAGTACTGTAATTCTTTAAGGACAGCTCAGATGGGAATTGGGGCATTGACCATCCCTGGGTTAACTCGGCGCCAAAATGTTTGACGGAGTCTTAGAATTCTTTGCACACCCACACTTGGGCAAAAAACAGCTGGTGTTTTTTAAAATCTGGACAATCAAAGGTTTTTTAGATGCCCAGTACATTGGTTGGCCCATTAATATACTATAAACATGCTAAAAAAGTACCTACTACCCATCAGTTGTGAGTTGCTCAAATTGTGGTTTGCCCTACACAAGGGTTTTTGACAGAAAAATAAAACAGCTGTCTCTTGGCTTGTACTGTCCAATTAGTGTTTGAGCACTCGGAGTTTCTGTGAGGACAGATCTATCAATCATCTCTTTCTCAAAACTCAACAATCAGTTCCACCAGCTTTAATCCATATCGGATTGAGACAGCTAATATTTGCATTTTTACAAAAAAGTCTGGTCATTCTGAAATCCTTCTTAAATGAACTACATAATATTAATCCATTGGTGGTGTACTAATTTGGCATACAGCTATGACAGGATGCAGAGGTGGTACTTAAGTATTTTTTAGATATCTGTACTTGATTATTTCTGTAACTTAATAATTTTTCTTACTAAATTTCAAAAGAAAAATCCGTACTATTTCTCGCTACATTTTCAAAACAGGCTCGTTACTTTAGCTTTTATGAATCTATTTATTTATCTCTTTATTTTTTTTATTCAGGCAATTCTAGTCAAGCACCTAATGAAGCGCAAATTGGAATCCCAAGTTCATACTTGACCCCGTCACGGCTCGTGGTTGTGCACCTCACAATTTTTGTACCTTTAGCTCTCACTGTGCACCACGCTTCACGATTTAAGGTGCTCTTCCAGATCAGGGACGCCTCTACCGGCACCATCTATAAGAGATCATAGAGATACTGCAGCAATGGGAGCGTCGTGTGCCCAAGCGTTCATGCAGGTTTGCACACGGTGTGCGCGACTCTCTGAAAGCAGAAAACTTATTTTCTAATACTTTAAAACACTTTTTAATGTTCTGCATAATGCAGTCTACTGCCAAAAATAATTGTATACACTGTTCTTATTATTACTGTTCTTGATGCTGGTCTTATTAATCAGATACTAGAGGTTTTCCCCATGTCCCTTGGATGGTGCATTCGGTTTGTGTGTTGAATGTAAGAGGAGTGTTAAATAATGTAATATAATGTTATACAATTACAAAAGCTTTGCATAAATATTATTAAATTAAGAAATGGGATAAATACTGGGATAAAATACAGCAATACTTATTATTGCCATGTCTAGTTATGAGCCATTTAGTAGCATTTATTTGTAAAAATCCAAAGTATTTAGTATACATTTGCTCCACATGTTTTTCTTTTTGTTTTTGCTGTGGCTAGATAAATATGGTAATGTCATTTATATGATTTTTGCAGTACAATCCATTATGTACGCTCAGTGTCACTGATGTGTGCCTCTTTCCCTCAGTAAGAGACATACTGTTTCAAAACTTGAGTTACAAAGGCTTTGTAAAGAAATACTTTTACTTTTTTTACATTGTCTGTTTAGTAGCACGTCCTTTTACACTTCGACTTGAGTAAAATGTATAAGCCATACTTCAGCTTTTACTTGAGTATTTTTTTTTAAATCAATTAGTAGCACTTTTACTTAAGTAAAGAACTTGTGTACTTCTGCCACCTCTGGCAGACACAGCCATGGTGATTTAAGAGAACAGATTAGCTTAACTTGCACTAATTTTAATTATCATATGAACCAAAAAGACTGAGAACGAAAACTACTGTGCTGAACTCCCATTGGCACTCATCATATCCTCATTTGCATGAAGTTAAACTCATGCAGCGTTAATCTATAGAGGTGCAATGCATACATTCAGTGTTTGATTGAAACATGTGCAGCTTTTAGAATGCATTTAGACGAATCAAAGCTAAATGCGAGTGCCAACGGGACTGTGGTAGCCTAGCGGGCAAGGTACTGGACTATGGATTAGAAGGTCCAGGGTTCAAATCCCACCTCTGCCAAGCTGCCACTGTTGGGTCCTTGAGCAAGGCCCTTAACCCACAATTGTGTGAGTTGTAAGATTGTATAACTTGCAAGTCTAAATGCTGTAAAAAAAATTGTAAATGCTTATTCGGCTCCGGCTCTGTATGATTCAGAGAGAACAGAGAACTGCCCATTGCAGTCTCGTCCCTCACAGTTATTTGGCCAACAACCAACAAGCTCTTGAAATCCAAGTCCTGCTATGCCAGAAGTCTGTTCCAATGGATTAATGTTATAAACACTTCAAGTGGCTGATTTATGACAGACACCTTAGGTTTTTTGACCTTTGCATATCTCTGTAAGAAGATATAAATTTGTTTTGACACAGATTGGAGGGTTTACAGGAGTTTATGACATGCTAAATCTCAGCATCAGCATGCCAGCCGCTTATTTTGCGGCCCTAGTTAAACTGAAGGCAGCCTTCACGGCTTTGAAATAGCGCAGAGCACAAAAACAGGCTCATGTCATCGCTTCACCTGATTCACCATTTCTATGTCTGAAGAGGGCTAGAGCGCAAGGCTGCAGCTTCCATTGGCGCACGGCTCGACTTAAACGAAATACATTCTGTATAGTGAACATTAATAAAATGAATACAAATGGCCCCTGTCTTGGTTCAAGTTATGCTTTACTCGTTTCATTGACTTAAACATCAATAATGCGGTGGGAGCGTGGGATTTGATTGTAATTACCCTGGCCGGGGCATTGTGTCCTGACGTTGTTGTAGCAGTTTAATACGGCAGACTGGGCTAACTCTTAATGTCTTGAGGGGCTGTGCCCTTGTATTTGATCTTGTATTCCGGAACCCTGCCGCTTGGCAGAGATCAGAGGCTGGCAAAAAGAAGCTCACTGTTACAAATGGCTTAGGGAGGGAAGAGTTGGGATTTTTTTGTCCAGACATCTGCGAGCTCGAGGTTAATTTGTGCTTTTGGTGGCATTAAAATACAGAGGCGCATGCAGCTCAGTAACAGTGGCGCAGTGTTAGACACAGTGCCTGCTTTATATTTAGTATCAAATCATGCATTTTTAAAGTGATTCGCAGGGCCGGTCTAAGTGTAAATAAATTGCATTCTGAAGTAATGTCAGTTGGCTAATAATAATGTCATGAACAGGCAGAAGTATGCAAAAATATTCCAGGCTTTTTTTTTCTTTCATAAACCTGACCTTTGTTCTATAAATGGAATTAGGATTGATGATCGATGACTTTTCTGGTAGTAGCTGGACACTGTGCATTCTCTTCTAGCTATGCGAGTTCGGAAATCATTTTAAGGTTTAGCATGAACTATGAAAGTTAGAGATTATACTAAATTATGATAGGAATTTTTGCATAAATAGGAGTGAAAACATCAGATTTTCACACGAGTCCTAAAAGTAGATAAAGAGAACCCAGTTAAACAAATGAAACAAAAATATTATACTTGGTCATTTATTTATTGAGGAAAATGATCCAATATTACATATTAGTAAGTGGCAAAGGTATGTGAACCTCTGGGATTATCATTTCATATGAAGGTGAAATTAGTCAGGCGTTTTCAATCAATGGGATGACAATCAGGTGTGAGTGGGCACCCTGTTTTATTTAAAGAACAGGGATCTATCAAAGTCTGCTCTTCAGAACACATGTTTGTGGAAGGGTATCATGGCACAAACAAAGGAGATTTCTGAGGACCTCAGAAAAAGAGTTGCTGATGCTCATCAGGCTGGAAAAGGTTACAAAACCATCTCTAAAGAGTTTGGACTCCACCAATCCACAGTCAGACAGATTGTGTACAAATGGAGGAAATTCAAGACCATTGTGACCCTCCCCAGGAGTGGTCAACCAACAAAGATCCCTCCAAGAGCAAGGCGTGTAATAGTTGGTGAGGTCACAAAGGACCCCAGGATGACTTCTAAGCAACTGAAGGCCTCTCTCACATTGGTTAATGTTCATGAGTCCACCCTTAAAAGAACACTGAGCACCAATGGTGTGCATGGCAGTGTTGCAAGAAGAAAGCCACTGCTCTCCAAAAAGTTATCATCATAACTTTCAAATCAAAACGGAAGGATTAGAACTTAAGGGCACCCGTGGTCTGAATTGTTTGACACATACACATCCAGTTCCCACCCGGGAGCCTCTAGTGAGCTGAATCACAGTCATACACGTGGACTTTTTGGCAGTTGGGAACCCTGATGGTCATTAGGGAGACCTGTACCTGGTCAATAGGGATGCCTGACCAGGACAATAGGACACAACCTGGACTGGATATGAATCAACAGTAAAGCACTGATTCGTGAGGGTACTCATGACACAGACCATGGGTGATCCAGTGTTACAAGGATGAAAAGCTAAGAAATAAGTCAATATATCACTCCATATATATCAGGTGTATATGAAATGTACATATACCCATTTTGATAAATAAAACATGATTCTCTTCACCAGCAAGGGGGAGAAATGTGCATATTCCAAAAAAGCAATTTACCATCTTGGTCAGCCGTTTGTAAATTCATGGTGTTGGATTGAGGTCACCACATTTGAAGCCTTCTTCCATCTGCAGGAGCCCCCGATGCTCCGTGTTTGTTTAAGAGTCTAAATCTTGTTTCCATCTTCATCCATTAGCTGGAAGGAGTTCACCTCCAGGCTTCCTCTCGAAGCACCTCTGAAATATTGATTCAAAAAATCTTATTTTCAGATACCAAAGGCTGAAGGCCTGGAGTGGGCTGTATAGGCAGTACTTTTAAAGCTTACAATAGACACCCTTTTACAAAGAGCGGCAGTAGCTATTAAAAGAATATTAACCAGAGGAAAAGAAAGTGTATGGTCTAGGCTGTTAGAATGTATTGTTAACTACAAGCCTGTTGAGGATTAAAATGGCAACTAACTTGTCTACAGTTAAGGTAAGCTTGGCTCATGAGAGATAAAACTGAATGGCTATCTTAAATTTGTAATAAGTAGTGAAAAGTGGGTGTCCTATTGTGAGTAGTACTCCTGCACTGTATATAGTACTGTATATTCTCTCTAACCATGACTATATAAATTGAGTCTGTTTTACAATGGGGCAAAAAAGTATTTGGTCAGCCACTGATTGTGCAAGTTCTCCTACTTAGAAAGATGAGAGAGGTCTGTAATTTTCATCATAGGTACATTTTAACTATGAGAGACAAAATGAGAAAAAAAATTCAGGAAATCACATTGTAGGATTTTTAAAGAATTTAATTGTAAATTATGGTGGAAAATAAGTATTTGGTCAGTAATCGTCTTTCTAAGTAGGAGAACTTACACAATCAGTGGCTGACTAAATACTTTTTTGCCCCACTGTATCTAGATCTTCTGTTTTGTTCGTAGAACTGTATAGCAATGCATTTTTGGCTTCTGTCAAACAAAAGTATCTCTTTTCAATCACTCATGTTTTCAGCGGTATCTCAGACACATTTATGAATTGTTCGCACACAGCTCTTCTTTGAAAATATCCTTTAAATTTACATTAAAGTACCCTAAAAAACTATATCCTTTAAATTTACATTAGAGTAGCCTACACATGTGTCCATAGTAATGTCTGGTCAACATCCATTTTGGCCAACGTCCTGTCTGACAGAATATAATGCGAACGTTAAACGGTGCATAGCTGTTTCAACCAGAGTAGATTGTTTGTATTATACACACTATATCACTGAATGAAAACCCATATAGCGACTAACATTTCTGTTTATGTTTTCTTTTTTTAGTGTACGAGCCAGGTGATGATGGCGATGTCCCTGAGCCAATAACAGAGGAGGAGGGAGGGAATGACTTGGCGAACGAAGAGGAGGGCTCTGAGAAGATCAGCCCTAAGATCCCAGAGGACAAGGAAACAGACAATAAAAGCAACTACAGCTTCCAAAATTCTCCCCTAAGTGTCCTGTCCAACCAGGAGGTCGAACTAGAGTCTCGTCTGAGCGACGGCAGTGACAGACTGTCTGACTTTAAGGCGTTGTCTCCATCAGACAACCAGAGAGACAATGAGAAACTTGGCTCAAAACCAAAAGACGAGACGTCTAGCAGCCTCGAGAAAATGAGGGCCACGTATGTGAACTTCCTCTCGGATTCCTACTGGACGTATCCCGGACTAGAATTTAAGGTCGACAACCCTGGCAGCAAGCCAAACTGTGATAGCACCAATGCAAGCGCCAAGCGAGAGTTTGACTGGCATCAGGATGCGCTGTCCAAAACCTTGCAGCAAACGCTGTCTCCGAAACCTGTGTCAAAGCCCAACTTGTTCAGCTCAGTCCACCTGTACAGGCAAAGCAGCAAGGCGTGCGGAACGGTCTTCACCGGTGCTAGTCGCTTCCGCTGCAAAGACTGCAGTGCCGCGTATGACACCTTGGTCGAGCTGACGGTGCACATGAACAAGAGCGGTCACTACCAGGACGACAACCACAGCAGGCAAGGCATTGCCTCTACTTCATCTTCCAAGAGCCGGAAAAGGAACCTGCAAGACATGGAGGGCAAGGAGGACGCTCAGAAAGTGCTCAAGTGCATGTTTTGCGGCCATTCTTTCGACTCTCTCCAAGATCTTAGCGTCCACATGATTAAGACTAAACATTATCAGAAAGTGCCTTTGAAAGAGCCCATTCCAGTCATCACTCCGAAATTAGTTCCCCCAGCAAAGAAACGTGCGTTTGAATCCACAAGGCCTTGTTCCCCTGACTCGACCACTGGAGCTATAGGCTACAGCGAGGCTCAGAGATCATCTGGGCTTACAAATGCACCAAACAACCGCTACGGCTATCAAAACGGTGCTAGCTACACGTGGCAATTTGAAACCTGCAAATCTCAGATCCTGAAGTGCATGGAATGTGGGAGCTCACATGATACCCTTCAGCAGCTTACCACTCATATGATGGTCACTGGGCACTTCATCAAGGTGACAAATTCAGCTTCCAAGAAGGGCAAGCAGTTAACTCTTGACCCGTTAGCAATAGAGAAGATGCAGGCGCTGGCAGAACCCAATGCGAACGACTCGGAAGGACAGAAGGCGTCCCCAAAGAACGCAGGCTCTGGCGATTTGCAAAAAGTGGCGCAAAAGGAAAAGAAATCGGAGCGAGACGAAGAGGAGCGAGGTAAAGGTGACCAGGAAGATGGCACGGAAAAGGCCGCTGATGCTAGTGCTAAATATCCCTATCTAAGGGAGGAGGACCTGGAGCAAGGAGCCAGTGGAGGGGGCGATATTTTGAAGTCTTTAGCCAACACGGTAGCCACAGCAATTAACAAAGCTCAAACGGGGACACCGAGCTGGAGCGCTTACCCCAGCATTCATGCGGCTTACCAGCTATCAGGTGTCATCAAGAGTGCCCCTCTTTCTTCGTCTCCCCCCATCCAGCTCAAGCAGAATCACAGCCACAGACTGCGGATCATCGCCCCCAAGGGGAAGTTTTATCAGGGACTTGGAGGACTTGAGAGTTTCCAGGGACATCACAATCCGGACATCAAAAAGGAGAGGGGTGCTGCATCGGATGACAAAGAGAGCCAGAACACCAAGTTTGATCTGGCCGAGAACGATGACAGTGATTGTCACGATGATTCCTCTTCCTCTTCAAAGCTAGATGCAGACTGTGTAAGCGAAGAGAATGACACGATCAAAGGGAAGTTGAGCCCAGCTTTCTCTGACACAGCCAACCTTTCGCCGAGCCCTCCTGCCAGCAACGGGCACAGCAGTTCCTCAGAGCTTGTCAGCGACCCTCAGGAAGTCCTTAGCGTAAACCCTCTAAGTGCACTACAGTCTGTCCTGAACAATCATTTGGGAAAGGCAAATAAGCCAAGGAAAGGCGTGCTGTCTCAACGTACCCAATCCATATTCTCGCAGCTGAAACGGGATCTAGAGAAACCGGCTTCGGTGCTCGCATCTTCGGCTGTCGTCAGGGCCGGCGACAGCTTCCTGTTCCCAAGTAACGACCAGCCGATAGACTTGACGAAAAACAAACACAATAAACTGGGTTCCTCCCTGTCGTTGCAGTCTTCTACCCCCATGCCTCAGAAACACGCGCTGTCTGACATCGCCGACATGGTAAAGGTTCTTCCCAAAGCCACCACGCCAAAGCCCTCAATGCCATCGAGAGTGCCTGCGATGAAATTAGAGTCGGACGTGAGGCGGTTTGAGGACGTGTCCAACGAGGTGTATTCGGTCCACAAGCGTAAAGGTAGGCAGTCCAACTGGAACCCTCAGCACCTGCTCATCCTCCAAGCTCAGTTCGCCAGCAGTCTCTTTCAGACCTCCGAGGGCAAGTATCTCCTCTCTGATCTTGGACCTCAGGAACGGATGCACATCTCCAAATTTACCGGACTCTCCATGACCACCATTAGCCACTGGCTCGCCAACGTTAAGTACCAGCTTAGAAAAACTGGCGGGACCAAATTTTTGAAGAACATGGACACAGGCCATCCGGTCTTCTACTGTAACGACTGCGCGTCACAGTTCAGAATGCCATCTGCTTTCATCTCTCATCTTGAATCTCATCTTGGTTTTCAGATCAAAGACATGAGCAAAGTGCCAGCGGAGCACCAGACAAAGGTAGCAGAGCCGGAACTGGCAAAGGCCTTCAACGTTCGAGTGACAGAAGCGTTGATGACAGAGGAAGACATTGACTCAAAATTCAAATGCAAGCTTTGTAGTCGGACATTTGCCAGCAACCACGCAGTCAAGCTTCACTTGAGTAAAACTCACAGCAAATCGCCAGAGAATCATTCACAGTTTGTCGAAATGGATAAGGAGTAGTCGGTTTTTGCTACCTGTAGTTTTGTTGTTGGTAATTAACTGTAATTGCTCTGCTTTTCTAAAAAAAAAATAATTACGGGTGAAATTATTTTTTTCATAATGTTTCCAGTAGCATTATGTAGTATGCTTGTACATTTCAAAAGAATAAACATTTCATCGTCTTAAAAACAGGACACACTGGCTGGATTAGAAGTACGTCTAAATACAACTTAAAAAAAAGAATAATTTAATTAATACTTTGACATAAGTCTTTGCACTCTGCTCAACTGCGTCACCAGTAATAAAACTGTATTATTGCTCGAAACATAATTGCTGATGTTTGCATGCAATAGCTCTGGCTATGACTATTTATTTGTATGATATGGCAAGTTTTAATTGTAATCCTTTTAACAACAGTTTTGGGTGATGCATTCAAATGTAAGCTGAGGACACACCTGAATGGACATGCCAAATGTTCACTCAGGGGGCCAAACAGATTTAGAAAAACATTTACTGAATTGTACAGTACGTTACTCTGTAAAATATTTGTGTTGCAATGATAGAACAGAAAAGCACTTTAATAAATGTTTAATCACCAGTTTAGGCTCCGATTCGATGTGCGAGATAACAGATTTAGACCGATAAAGATGTCTCACGTCATTGTATATATAGCATCGCAGAAAAAGAGTGTCTCATCAGAAGAATGGTCATGAGACAGAAAATACTGCACCTTTTATACCAGTACAAATAAAGCATTAACATTTTCAACCCGTCTTCTTGTGTGCATTTTATCCCGGCCTTACACCAAACCACTTTCAGCGATTTCACACTCGCAGACAAATATACAGAAGTTGGAATGAAATCATGAGGGGCTTGGAGTTGCATCACAAGTCAGTCTTTTTCTAGTTTTGAAACTCTTTGGTTCTCACAAACAGTGACGTGACCACTATCGACAACCAGCAGGTGAGCTCCAAATGGGAAGCCGCAAAGCCAGTACAGGAACATTTCTGGCTCATCCCCAAAAGGGATATAATGTAGTGTTTTCATATTTGGACGTATAAAATACTGTGCAGAAGTCTTAGGCCACCATTAGTTTGGATATACCATTATTTTAGCAAAACGATAATATGATATATAGACAGGGGTTGGACAATGAAACTGAAACACCTGTCATTTTAGTGTTGGAGGTTTCATGGCTAAATTGGACCAGTCTGGTGGCCAATCTTCATTAATTGCACATTCACTGCCAAGGACTACCAAACCATTCTGGAGGACCATGTGCATCCAATGGTTCAGACATTGTATCCTGAAGGCGGTGCCGTGTATCAGGATGACAATGCACCAATACACACAGCAAGACTGGTGAAAGATTGGTTTGATGAACATGAACGTGAACTTGAACATCTCCCATGGCCTGCACAGTCACCAGATCTAAATATTATTGAGCCACTTTAGGGTGTTTTGGAGAAGCGAGTCAGGAAACGTTTTCCTCCACCAGCATCACGTAGTGACCTGGCCACTATCCTGCAAGAAGAATGGCTTAAAATCCCTCTGACCACTGTGCAGGACTTGTATATGTCATTTCCAAGACGAATTGACGCTGTATTGTGGTCTAAAACCAGGTGTTTCAGTTTCATTGTCCAACCCCTGTATAAAGATGATTATAATAATAATGGCATTATTGTATCCAGTATTTTATTTACCTGTTAATATTTACTTGTATATGTTTTCTGAACTATTACTACAAACTTATTTTACTCGATAAATTAGTTTCATTCTTACATGTCTCATCTAACCCATCCAAGGATGGGTCCCTTTTTGAGTTTTGGTCCTCCCAAGGTTTCTTCTTCATAATGATTAGCAAGTTTTTCCTTGCTACTGTCGCCCTAGGCTTGCTCAATTTGGAATTGACTTTAGATATTAGAAGATGATCTAAAATTGTAAAGCTGCTTTGAGACGATGCTCCATTGTAAAAAGTGCTATAGAAATAAATCTAATTCCACTTGACTTGACCATATATAATTATTTCTCAGTCACTGCATTAGAATACAACCAGAATATATGTAATATCATAAAATAAAAGCTTTTACAGGCTACAATGCCAAGTATTTAGTGTGACCCCCTTACACTTGAGCAATAGCAGCATTTGGCAGCTTCATTGGGATGCCAAGTTGGTCGTCTTTTCCAGAAGGGGACCAGGGTGAAAAGGCTAAGATGTGCTAAAGCTCAAAAAGACTGGAATAAAGATCAGTGGAAGACAGTATTATGGTGTGATTAATCCAAGTTTGAAATTTTTGGGTCCAATCGTCCACACTGTTACATATGGGCATATACCATTGCTAAAATGACAGATCTAAGGGTGGCCTAAGACTTTACTGTGTGTGACAGTACTGTGTATATATTGTCTCTGAATATTATTGTTAAACTTACATATAGCAAATAAATTCAATCTCAGTACATTATGTTTTCTCAAACAGCATGATGGGAAATAATCTCAAAGCAGTCCATGTGCTGGCTTGCAAATAGTCACCATGTAAGATTCATAGGCTTTGCGACTAAAACAATGTAGATGTGAGAAGACTTTGGTCTTCAATATCTTCTCAAAGTCTTCTAGTGTAAGGTCAGCCTTAAGGCCTTTTCACACAGTGTCAGGGTTTTTTAGTTTTGAAGAAGAATATTATATTACGTATATTAATGCCGCCCTTCACACCGAGTCCAAAACTGATGAACCATTTTTTAATCAGAGCCTGTTCTAACTTCTGTGTTGTTCGGATGCATTTAAATCAGGCTGACCAATCAGAGCGTCGTTGTCAGGCAGAACAGCTCATTTTGCTAGTAGCAATACACAAGAGCTTATATGATACCAATATTAAAGAAAATTTCTGGCAGAATATAACTGAAAGGTTGGGGATTGATGGTGATAAACCTCACAGTGACTGTATGGAACAGTTATAGCTATAGCTTCCCTCACTAATGTTCCCCTGTGAAGTTTACCATGTGAAAAGACACGGCGAAATCGCCCTGACACATTAAGAGAAGGGACATTAAAGAAAGCAAAAGTGGACAGGGAATTTGAGTGTTCAGACAAAAAAAATAAAAATAAAAAAAAAAAAAATGCAGCACACTTGGTGTGAAGGTTCCATACATTAAAACCCACATCCGTTTTATTTGTGGGAAAATAAATCGGACTGTCTGTGACAAAGCCTTTAAAGAGTTAGATGCAGACTGCAGTCCATAGATCTGTGCAGGGAACTAAATGATTACAAGGTTTAATTTGTTGTTTCTCTTCACTCAAACCCACAAAAGTGGAGAGTGTCATGTTTTTAACGATATAGGAATCATCACATAATGTCTTCAACATAAATCCTCCATCGCAGGTGACCATAAGGACAATTAGCTGTTTTTTATATCTTGGCCAGCTGTGTGAACATACTGAAGAGCTAGAGTTGACTCTAGACGTGCCATAATTTGGTCAGATCTGAGTAAACCATCAGGCTGACATTTTACACCAACAGCAAACAACTTGGCAGATCACGGAAGATGGAAGTAATTACCTCTTTTTCTCGGAATGTTGTTTTTTTCCCTTAATATCTCCGATATGCTAATGAACCCTCATTTCATTATGCTATCAACCGTAGCTATAGTATAACAATTAAAACTATCTCCCTCAGCCTCTCTCATTTCAGAGCTATTAAAGTATAATTACCTTCGAAATGCATAAACATTTTATGCTATTCATTTTTTCCCCCCTAGTTCTCAATTACTACTGCCTATCATATCTGTTTCATAACGGCTAACTGACATTCGATGGCAAATGGGACAAAGCATCTGTGCTTCGCTGGTGATTTGAGCATTCTGACACCAACTTGCCCCCCATTGTTGGAAATGAGCAGGCAATCACGCTCGGTCGTCGGACGACTCCTAATGCAGTTCTGGTGTTCGGCAATAATTCCAGGCCTGCATTTATAATTGCAGGCATAGATCCCACACCTCAGTGCACAGATTAAAGCCATAAATTATTGAGTGCCTTTCCTCACCGACGGATCCACAATTCCCCTCTGTCAAGACTTTATGCTTCAGAATAGCTACGTCTTTCCAAATGGGGGCCAGAGGATGATTTAAGATAAGGGGGAATAATATGACAAAACAAATGCGATATTCTGCCCATTTGTGTTTCTTAATTAAAACCGAGAGCCTCTGAAGTGGTTCGTCAGACGGAAGTGCGCCGCGACTGCAGTAAGTCACCGCCGAGTCATTTAGCCTTTGCACTTAATGAGGAAATTTTAAATGACCATGCTAGAAGATGGGCATTTTCTGGCACGGGGGCATTTGAAATGGCTTCTTGAGGTAGCAGCTCAATGTCATGAATTCGCATTAGGCCGTTAGAAAGAAAATCCTTTCATCAATGTACTCAGGGCTAGGAAATTAGCCATTTCTGATATTAATTCAGGCCGATGATTCAAAGTCATTAAGAGATTTATTGCCACATTAGTGGCAAGCTCGAATCGGATGCACAATCACGAGCTAAAACAACCCCAACAATTAATTATTTGTGCCTTGTATGTTTGCACAAGAGACGACGAGAGAACAAAAAGGAGACAAGCAAATGAAAGTGCTTATTAGAATACGAACCCCATCACTACGCCTGGTATACGTAGCGGTTCTATTAATGTTGCATTTAAGAACTAATCTTTACGCATGTCTGTGTGTCTGCGTCTTTGTTATAAATAGATCAACACAGACAGAAATCTCCGGTATGTGTACAGTACCTGAACTGTCTCAACCCTCCTCGAGTACTGGATAGGGGTTGTGTGCTTCTAGACACTGATTTAAACCACACAGAAATACAACATTTTAACTGCACTAACTGGATTGGAACTATGCTTACATTTCTGGGGGAAATGTCACAGAGCGGCTAAGTGTCACATATCAAATGAGCAGCAAAATAATAATAGGGAGAGAATCCAGACAGGGATGTACAAACCGCATGTTTTTATTAGGACATTTTGATGGTTTTTACATATTCCCCAAGACAGATGCAGGAACTGGCCGTATTGTTTAGCCTTGCCTGTCAATTACAGGGAATCTTTTTTCCCCCCATCGAATGGTGCGCTCATCACAGTCTGCTGAATATTTTCTTCCGAGATAAGATTACAGCGCTCCCTGTTGTAAATCGTTTCCTGAACTCGAAACCTTTTGAGGAGGAAGAGGCAAAAATCGCGACTTGGCCCGCTGAAAGCACTTCAGACACACGGAGCGGCGCCATGAGGCTTTAGGAAATGATCGGAGGTGGGAAATGTGGGGATTGCAGCTGCAGCCTTGGCAGATGGGCCATGTTTGAACTTTAGGTCAGTGAACTCTGGCTGTGTTTACAGGACGAAGGGGAACGGCTGGAATCTGCTCCAGTCGCCACTGATTCATGTCACAGTGAGTGGCAGATAACCTGAGGGCTGCCGGAGCCTGACAGCCAAAGCTGCGTAAGACCAATATCGCTCTGGTGTGAGCGTGAGATGATCAGAGCACCATAAGCATCATAAACCAGTTGTATACAACAGTTAGTTCTGACCTTACAATCTGATTGGTTGAGAAGTGTTCTCATCGTGATGATATTTGGGATACAGTGCAGCTTTTTCACACTAAAACGCTATCAGACAGGATAACCCTAATAATGAATTCAAATTAATTGTTTAATACTCCCTTTTCCCTTTCATCTTCAATTTGCATTGCCTTTTAACTGAACTTACTTTTATATAAATCCATATATATATATGTCTTTTGTGCCATACTGTGTTGGAGCAGGGTAAGGAACTCCAACTACTTTTTGGCAGATGCTACTGCCGTTATTACAGCATATTCAGTATGATATTTGATTTATTCTGTTTCTTTATTTTGTTGAAAAAAAATTATTAAAGCAATAGAACACGAGGTTGTGTGTTATCGCGAATAACATCACGGCTGCGATTATCTATGGCACTCGCCTTCAATTCATGCCTGCAACCAAATCATATCCATGACATTATTCCCTTTTGTGCTCTATTGTATCAAATCCTGTACCTTGGAGATACTTTGTGTGCTATACAGTGATACCTCGGTTCTCGAACCACCTTGAAACTTGTCGAATTCAGTTCTCGAAGCAGTTTGACGAGAAAAATGACTTGGTTCTCGTCATTTGCTTGGTACTCGGTGCACTTGCTTAAACTTGAATGAACAGCCGAAACTTGATTCATGATGCACGATTCAGTACAATGTCATTCAATCTCACAATAGCTGTTTCTCAATAAAGTCCTTCACTATGTTTATGGTGTTTTTCTTTACTTTTACATCTACTGTACTGTATTCTTAGTGTAAATAAGTCTGCACTGGGCCTAAACAGGTTAGTTTATCAGAGCCAACCCGAAAGCAAAACAGGAACTGAAAGCTCCAGAACACAGGCTGCAGTTAGCTTAGCAGGTTTGCTAGCGCCCCGAGTTCACCAATACAGTAAATATTTTGCTTTTATTTTTCACTTACAATCCATGAGTGTCAGGAGTGCTGTGTGACAAAAGGGTCGCAGCAAAAGTGAAAGGAAAGATTTATAAGAGAGTAGTGAGACCAGCCTTGTTGTATGGCTTAGAGACAGTGGCACTGACAAAGAGACAGGAAGCAGAGCTGGGGGTGGCAGAACTTAAGATGTTGAGGTTCTCTTTAGAAGTGTCTAGGGTGGACAGGATTAGGAATGAGATCATCAGAGGGGACAGCACAGGTTGGAAAATTGGGAGACAAAATTCGAGAGGGAAGACTGAGATGGTTTGGACATGTGCAGAGGAGGGATAGTGGATATATTGGTAGGAGGATGTTGGAGATGGAGCTGCCAGGCAAGAGACGGAGAGGAAGACCAAAGAGGAGTTATTTGGTTGTGGTGAATGAAGATATGCAGGGAGTTGGGGTGACAATAGAGGACGTGGAGGACAGGGTGAGGGGGGAAACGTTTAACTCGCTGTGGTGACCCCTGATAAAGGGAGAAGCTGAAAGAAGAAGAAGAATCCATGACATGATTTTTCAACACCAATATAAAATATGTTTTGTGTTAAAGAAGTATTTTAAACATCAACTTACTTATAATTACTTATGGTAGGCTCTGCTATAGGTACCACTGTATACAGTTAATACAATAATACTCTGGTTCATTCTATTTGCATGCATAGTTCTGTCCACCACCCCATACTGTCACTATATCAGCTAAACGCTAAGTGCTAAAAACGTGTCAATATTGTAAGGTATGACTGTGTACCACACAACAAATTGCCATTGTGGGTCCCAGTATTAAATAGTAAGTATTACACTCTTTTTTTGCAGGAACAGCACTGCTGTGTATGGCAACAGGCCACATTCTGGCTTAGTGCTCCTGTAGCTAGTAGCATCTGGAGAGACGCAGGCTGGGGGCAGAGCTCATTGTGGCAGTCGTGATTGTGCTGACGACAGCACAGGGGCCAGGCTGGGAGATTAGGGCCCAAAAAAAAAAAAAAAAAAAAAAAGCATGATTTGTTGCTTTCATATTTGCGCGATGTCTGCTTCAATTGGAGGCAGCGACCTGCCCCAGGCTAGGAACACTGACACATCTGAGAGACGCACTGATGAACTGCTGGCAATCAAGTGCAAGTTGTGCTCCATGAACATTTCCACACACAGTGGTGTTCAGCTGTACAATCAGCATGCTTTTGCTCATCTGCTGCTTTCCATATGGAATATTAACACGGCAGTCAAACTGATCCAAAACTGCCTTGGGACCTCAATGCCATGTGCACTGTAAAAAGTGCATTGAACCGAATGCAGGAAGCTACTGGTTGTTGCAGTAGCAAAATCCTGCCTGCAGGTTGCAGCAGTTCCAGACTCGAGCATTTAGGACTGCCACTGGCAGCCAAAAAAAGTCCATAGCAAGTTCATCTTCACACTTATTTAGTGATAAAGCCAGTTGCAGGATTAGAGCAAGGAATCTTATAGCACTTCTCACCAGATCTCACCAGATCCTCTCTTGTGAAATTGTCTTTGGCTCACCCCACTGGTTTTTAATGGGGCTTATTCAAGGGGCCATAATCTACAGGACTGGGCAAAGGTCTTAGGCCCCCATTAGATTAGATATACTGTACCATTGTTTTTGTTATAATGTTCATACAGTGGTGCTTGAAAGTTTGTGAACCCTTTAGATTTTTCTATATTTCTGCATAAATATGACTTAAAACATCACCAGATTTTCACACAAGTCCTAAAAGAAGATAAAAAAGAACCCAGTTAAACAAATGAGACAAAAAATATTATACTTGGAGGAATTTTAGCCCATTCCTCCGTACAGAACAGCTTCAGCTCTGGGATGTTGGTGGGTTTCCTCACATTAACTGCTCACTTCAGGTCCTTCCACAACATTTCGATTGGATTAAGGTCAGGGACTTTGACTTGGCCATTCCAAAACATTCACTTTATTCTTCTGTAACCATTCTTTGGTAGAACGGCTTGTGTGCTTAGGGTCGTTGTCTTGCTGCATGACCCACCTTCTCTTGAGATTCAGTTCATGGACAGATGTCCTGACATTTTCCTTTAGAATTCTCTGATAGAATTCAGAATTCGTTGTTCCATCAATGATGGCAAGCTGTCAGCAAAACAGGCCCAAACCATGATACTACCACCACCGTGTTTCACAGATTAGATAAGGTTCTTATGCTGGAATGCAGTGTTTTCCTTTCTCCAACCATAACACTTTTCTTTTACACCAAAAAGCTCTATTTTGCTCATATCTGTCCACAAAACATTCTTCCAATAGCCTTCTGGCTTGTCCACATGATCTTTGCTGCTCATCTGCAGTTTGCTAATGTTCTTTTTGGAGAGCTGTGGCTTTCTACCTTGCAACCCTGCCATGCACACCATTGTTGTTCAGTGTTCTTCTGATGGTGGACTCATGAACATTAACATTAGCCAATGTGAGAGAGGCCTTCAGTTGCTTAGAAGTTACCCTGAGGTCCTTTGTGACCTCGCCAACTATTACATGCCTTGCTCTTGGAGTGATCTTTGTTGGTCGACCACTCATGGGGAGGGTAACTATGGTTTTGAATTTCCTCCATTTGTACACAGTCTGTCTGACTGGATTGGTGGAGTCCAAACTCTTTAGAGATGGTTTTGTAACCTTTTACAGCCTGATAAGCATCAACAACTTTTTCTGAGGTCATTAGAAATCTCTTTTGTTCGTGCCATGATACACTTCCACAAACTTTGATAGATCCCTGTTCTTTAAATAAAACAGGGTGCCCACTCACACCTGATTGTCATCCCATTGATTGAAAACACCTGACTAATTTCACCTTCAAATTAACTGCTAATCTGAGAGGTTCACATACTTTTGCCACTCGCTAATACGTAATATTGGATCATTTTCCTCAATAGATAAATGACCTAGTATAATATTTTTGTCTCATTTGTTTAATTGGGTTTTCTTTATCTACTTTTAGGACTTGTGTGACAATCTGTTGATGTTTTAGGTCATATTTATGCAGAAATGTAGAACATTCTCAAGGGTTCACAAACTTTCAAGCACCACTGTATATGATTATTTCTCAGTCTCTTTACTAGAATCTAACACAAAATACAGGCAATTTGTAAACAGTATTAAAGAACTGGGGGGAAAAAGTTTAAACTGCTTCTATAGGCTGTGGCAAGTATTTAACATGACCTCCCCTTACACTTCAGCAATAGCAGCATCTGGCAGTTTTATTATTCCAAGTTGACCCTTCTGCTGTCTGAAGCTTGATCAGGAGTTTTTTTGGAAAGGTAGCAGCCAAGAAAGCACTTTTTCAAAGGTGTGAAAAGGCTAAAATATACTACAGCTGACAAAGATTGGAATGGAGATCAGTGGGAAAAAGTATGATGGATTGACAAATCCAAGTTTGAAATTGTTGGGTCCAGTCATCATCTTATGGTCATACCATTCCTAAAACAACAAATCTAATGCTGATTTTTTGCACGGTGCTGTAAGTCAGAATGTTGATTTGTGTGGATTTGGACATGTCATTTTTCTCCTGGAAGATTATTGGCACCTCTAGATTTTCTTTGGAAGAAAAGTGAACCTGAATTGAACAAAACTAAAGTTTTATTAATGTATCATACTGATCAGAGTGAGTAGGTCCATGACTTCCCGTTTCAGTCAAGTACACACACACACACACACACACACACACACACATATAGGAGGTGACACAAAGTCACTCTCAGTCATTCCTCAACATGAGAAATACGAGCAAACACATAATTCAAGCACAGTGGAGGGTCTGTGATGTTGTGGGACTGTTTTTCCTCCCAATACCCTGGGAACCTCGTTAAGGTACATGGCACCATGTTCTCCATGCAATACCAAGACATTTTAAATCAAAATCTGTCTGCCTGAGCCAAGAAACTAAAAATGGGTCATCACTGGATCTTCCAGCAGGACAATGATACAAAAAGTTGTGTCCAGAGATGTTTATAAAGAAACGATAGATTCTTTTATCTTATCAACTGTTACTTGCTAGAACAAACTCATAAAAGCTTTTCTAGCAAACTCTAGCACCTTGTAAGTTGTTGCTGTCTCTGCTCCTTGGCGTTACCCTCCATTGCTGACTGTGCACAACTCACTTTCTGAGCCTCTTACTTGTATGATGACTTGAACTGAGTGATGCCCTGCCTACGTAAGTCTTTCAAACACACTTGGCAAGCAGAAGATATTCAGTGTGCCTCCTGCTCTGTGACAAACACTGAAATGAAACATGATAAAATATTTAAAGATCACCATTACATATCGAGTTCACCACAAGGAAGACAATGAAAGAGGAAGCAAAAGGAAGCAAGAGCAGCTGTCCTGAAATTTATGACACTGTCATTGAGTTTAAAATACTTGAAGAGCATGATGAAGAGCTTTTAGGAGGAATCACAACCCAAATGAGAAATACCCTTGTGGCCCTGACACACCAAAACAACATAAGTATGGCCAACCTGTATGTCAGTCTCAGCTCAAGGGGCACCTACACAACTTCCAGCAGGTGGTTTTAATGTTATGGCTGATCTGTTTGTGTGCATATAAATTTGACAAATTTCACAAATTTCCACAGATGGTATGGCCCCACAGAGCTCTGATTTCAATATCATCAATATCAGTCAGTCTGGAATTACATGAAAACACCAACCAAACTCCTCACAATTGTGGCAGGTTCTCCAAGAGGCTTGTGAAAACATACCAGATGAGAATTTTCAAAAAAGGCACGCTAGTGTACCTTTGTTCATTGATTCCATTTTAAAAGCTCACAAAGAAGTGTGGTCACACCAAATATTGATTTGGGTTAGTTTTCCTCTATGGGTCTAGTTCATTTTCTCAAAAAAAAAAGAAAGAAAAAGGTTGTAAAATTTGTTTAAAGTCATTTCCAACTAATCCACTAATGGTGAAGACTAACAGAAAAACTGTTGAACTGTTTGATGCTAAAACTTTACATTTGCATAAATGAGAGCTAAAACAACATCCTACAAGTAGATAACCAAATTAAACATATGAGACAAAAACATTATACTTGTTCATTTGTTTATTGAGGAACATGATTGGATAGTAGTGGCAAAAGTATGTGAACTTTTGCTTTTGATATCTGGTGTGGAATTTTAGTCCATTTCTCTATCCAGAAAAGCTTCAATTTTGGGATGTTGGTGGGTTTCTCACATTAACTGCTCATTCCAGGTTCTTGTTTATGCTCTTAAGGTCAGGACTTTGACTTGGTCACACCAAAACATTAACTTTATTTTTCTTTAACCATTGGTAGAACCAATCATGTGTTTAGGGTCATGGGCCCAAATCATGATACTACCACCACCACCACCATGTCTCACAGATGGGACACAGTTCTTATTCAGGAATTTAATGTTTTTCTGTCTCCAGACATACTACTTCCCATTTAAAAAAAGTTCTATTTTGGCCTAAACTGTCCACAAAACTCATTTTCTACTTGCCTTCTGGCTTGTTCATGTGATTTAATAAACTGTAGATCAGCAGCAATGTTCTTTTGGAGCAGTGGCTTTCTCTTTGCAACACTGCCATGCACTTCAGTGTTGTTCAGTGTTCTCCTGATGATGGACTCTTGAACATTAGCCAATGTGTGAGAGACCTTTTGTTGCTTAGAAGTTACTCTGGGTTCCTTTGTGACCTTGCAGACAAAAACACGCCTTGCTCTTGGAGTGATCTTTGTTGATCGACCACTCCTGGGGATGGAAACGATGCTTTTTTAATTTTTTCAGTTTATACACAATCTGTCTCAACATGGACTGGTGGAGTCCAAACTCTATAGAGATGGCTTTCTAAGCTTTTCCAGCCTGATGAGCATCAACAACTTGTTTTTTGAGATCCTGATCCTTGCCACAATACACAAACATGTTTTAAAGATCAGACTTTGATGCAGCCCTGTTCTTTCCAATTAACTGCGAAACCTAAAGTTTCACATACTATTGCCTCTCACCGTTATGTGATATTGGATGATTTTCCTCAGTAAACAAACGACCATGTTTAATATTTTGGGTGCCTGCCCTCTGGATAAAACGAAATACATTAAAGAACTGCAGTCCAAGTAGATTTTTGCAAACATGCCACCCCCTTCCTGTGCTTTCTTATGTCTTTTATGCTCAACTTTTTTGAAAGCACATTCATTCTCCACTTAAATGACAGTTAAGAGATGGAAGCACTGTTTAATGTTAATGTCACGGTAGCGTATGAGAGCACATACTCATCTGGCTCAAAAACACGCAGCGAGGCAGGCAGAGAATGTTATGAGTGTATTCGACCAGGCAAATTTGAATGCCTGTTTGTCCTATTACGGCACATCAGCATCAGCGAGAGTAGCGAGAAGCTGGATTTATTCTTATTTGATAACATGCTTAATGACAGATTGATGGGATTTACAAATGCAATCTGGCATCAGTGTGGCTAACTTGGGTCCTCTGCAATGCATGCATACTTGTGTGAATAATTCGATTTTGCAAAGGAATTATTAGTACAGTTTTTTTTGTTGTTGTTGTTTAAAGGAATGCCACAGCGAGTCTGTTCGGCAAATAGGTGCTTGTACAATTCTGATGTGTTGATGCCATCCGACAACGCATACTATGAATTATGACACTGAGGCGGCTTCACAAGATTTAAACACTTCAAAACAATTTGGCAGATAAACATGAGGTACGTTATAGACAAGCTGTTGCTTCTCATTGCTGGCAGTAGTCACTGGAGAATAAATCCAACCAATGTATCAGCTGAGCTGAAATGTTTCTTTATGTCCCCTATAATACTTAAACATTTCTCTAGTGTGTAAGTCAAGTATTTAGTAGGTTCATTGTTTTTTTTAGTATTCTATGAAAAATCAGATTGATGGTACAGTCATACCTCGTTATCTCGCCTATCTCTGTATCATGACTATTTTTTTGAGAGGCGAGTTTGGCAACGTAACGAGGTTACGAAAAACTAGACAAAAATCAGTGACAATCATATCTGATGCTGACATAATGTGTGTTACTGAGCATCCCTCATGATCACACAATCACATTTACAATGTACATAAACGGGTACATGTACAGTTTCTATTTACTGCATCATATCATTTGCCCAAAAGCATCTGTAACGAATGGGGGAGGCGAGAAGGGGGTGTGGCCAGTAGGACGGCTCAGGTGCAATCTGTGTAGGCGACCCTGTCAGTAGGATTAAAGTGAATCCTACCGACCGATTGGCTGAAAACCTGCTGGCTTACCGAAGTAGAATTTCATTGCTGGAAAGACATTTCTGACAATTTAAGAATGTTTAAGAGTTGAGGTTGTTGACTTTGAGGTAAAGTGCATGGAGGGAAATCTGTCCAGCCATCATCGGCGGCAAGAGAGAAGTTTGGCGAGATAACGAGGTAAGATAAAGAGGTATCTACAATGACAGGATCACAGTTTACTTATTTCATTCATCAAACTTTGCATTCAGAATAAAGCACACCATTCACTTCCCAGAATTGTGAAAGTCAGTGAAAGTCACAAGAGCTCAATTATATCCTACGCTTTTCCATCCACTGTCCAACATCTGTGCTCTTTTATTACTTTTAAATAATACTCTTACAACTTTTCCAGTTTCACTATGGCTTTTCCTCTCTGTCGCATCCTTAAACCATATTTCCTTTTGCATGTCATACTATTTGCTTGAAGCAGACCAATGAAATTCTGTAAGGTGTCTTTGAAATGACAGACTGATGTTCATCTGGGCCTTCAGCTTCTATTCTGTTCTGTTTAGAACCAGTTTTCCCTCATGGTGGGACTTGGGCTCTTTTTATGTAATCTTACATTTTGGGCAGTCTGGTACAAGGCATTGCCCTTGTTGCCTAAAACAACAATAGACTAAAGGTTTTGGAAAAGCAGTTTCACTCTGAACTCAGAACTGAACACCGGAAAAGCAGGTGCACTTCATACATTGTACCAAAAGAAATATAACTTACTTTATCAACATGAGACTGGGGTAACATTTTCTTAGTGGCTTTGCAGACATCCATTTGTGTTTGTTTTATGTCAGTTGACAGTAATTTGGTAACAATGTTTTAACTATTTTTTCACAAACAGAGAAATTTCTTAGTAATTTTAAACCTTTCAGTGCGAGTGCAAACATATGAATGAACACCTGGATCCTTGGACCCCTGATCAATATAAAAAGTAACTTTCTCTGTATAGCTTTGAATGCATGAAACCTACACTGTCTGTAGCCAATTGCTAAGAATGGCAGGAGACTCATGGTCATATGAATGTCCACAAATACACACAGTTGTACTTACAGTTCTGCAGTACAGATGAGTAGATTCTTCATTTTATAGAACTAGATGCTTTCTTCTTAAAGCCTGGTCCAGCCTTCCCAACTGTCCATTCAGTATGCCTGTTTTCCTAAAATCAAAGCTGTTCTGGAGACAGAAAGCAGTCATATTAGTATCTGTTCTTGTTTTCTGTGCCATTATGTAAATAACTAAACCCAAACAGATAAATAAAATCAAGCATTCAACCATGCAGTCTCACAGGACAAGCTTTGACAGTAGAACATCACACTGTCATAGGATGCCACCTTTTGAAGGAGTCAGTTTGTCATTTGTCAGCTGTACTAAAGCTACATCAGTCAACTGTAAGTGGTATTAATGTACAGTGTAAACATCTAGGAGCATCAGCTGGCATCAGCAGGAGCATCAGTCATTACTCGGAGCTGAACCTCTGAGTATTGAAGGCATAAAAAATAACTTCTATCAATAAAGAAATTATTTAACTATTATTGTAAATAGACCAGGCTTCAAAGTTGGGATAAAGCTTTGGTGTCACAGTCACCAATGCCCAGTTCCTTAGTAAGCATAGTAATTTGGATTTTTGCCGTAAGGTTCGAGTTACCTGTCTGACACGCATCTTTATTTTATTTAGAATATCATCCTTCTTGGTGCCCTTTTCTTAACAAAAACTGTTAAATAATATTTTATACTTGATCCTCTTTCTTTTTTGCAGAACGTCTGCTCCCAGCAACAAGCAACAGCACCTCTACAGTCTGACTATTGCAGATGTGATTAGTCCAGGTTCATGTACTTTTTCTGCACCGTGAAGGATACACCCACTTTTCACTGGACAGTTTCACAGGAATTGGGGGTACGGGTGTCCAAAGCCTATTCCAGAGAACACATTGTGCAAGGACTGTCGGAATTTTGCGGATAAGGTACTGGAATGTGGACTAGGATGTCCAGGGTTCAAATCAGACCTCCACTAAGCTGCCACTGCACTGGTGAGCTACCAAATTGCAGCTCTTACATCCGAGGGCCAAAGTTTCAGGTTTGACCCTACTAACCGTGGTCAGGGTAATGGTGATGGTCCGGAGTCTATTCCAGAATTTCTTGGATGCAGGACAAAGTCCTTCTCAGATGGGATACCAATTTATTGAAGGGCCCCCTATCAGTAAAAATCTGACTTTCACGTTAGAAGTCAAGCCTGGGTTTCGACTCAAATAGGGTCCTCAAATTTTTTAGAAATGGTATAATGACCATACATAATTATTTCCCAGGCTCTTTATTCGAATACAACCACAAAATACAGGAAACATGTACTCCGCATTAAAAAAAAAACTTCTATAAGCCACAGTGGCAAATATTTAGCGTGACCTCCCCTTACAATTGAGCAGTAGCAGCATATGGCAACTCCGAAGTTTATGCTTCTAGAGTCCAAAGAAGTTTGATCAGTATTGGTCTTTTTGAAAGGGTAGCAGCCAAGAAACCACTTTTTGGAAGTGGAATGGGGTAAAGAAGCTAAGATATGCTAAAGCTCACAAAGACTGGCAATCGAGATCAGTGGAAAAGAGTATTATGGAGTGATAAATCCAAGTTTGAAATTTTTGGGTCCAGTCGTCGACAATGTGATATGTGGTCATTATACCATTACTAAAACAACAAATTTAATGTTGGCTGAAGGCTTTTTGTACAGTACTGTTAATGGGTATCATCATCCCCCTCCAAAAACAGCCATTTCCTACTAAAACAAAGCCTATAAAGAATGGTTCATCAGCTTTGATTGAGGACTGGCTGGCTTACATAAAACTCTGACACTAAACCATTCACCTTTCAGGTTAAGTAAAATACCTTCAGGACTAAATAATGCCGATATGCATATTTCTTGCATTCTTGTATTTTATTTAGCTGTTAATATTTGCTTAGTTTCTGGTTTTGGAACTATTACTACAGACTTATTTATACCAGATAAATTAAATTCATTCTTACATTGATCATCTAAGCCACCCAACCAGGATGGATTCCTTTTTGAGTCTTGGTCCTCCCAAGGTTTCTTTATAACATTAGGGAGTTTTTCCTTGCCACTCTAGGCTTGGTCAATTCGGGTTTGGCCCTAAATATTAGAAAATGATCTAAAATGGTAACGTTGCTTTGAGGCAATGCTTCATGCTATAGTGCTATATAAATAAGTTTGACGTGACTTACAGTGAGCAAAGGCTTATTGGCCAACATCAGTACCTGACCACACCGTCATGTTCCAAAAAATATCAGAAGAGTGAAGGCTGTTGTACCAATAAAGAATAATACCCATGTTTTTTATATAATTTTGGGTGTCCATAAAGTTTTGGCTGATATAGTGTACCTATCCATAGAAAGAATTGCAATACACGTGTATTGAAATGTGATATTTATATATCAGTCAGTAACGAAAAGCAATGTGTCTTTTTCACAGTTCCTTATGCTCAGTGCACAGATTACCATGGATGAGGGTTGGGAGGGGAAAGGCTGTAATTAAGGCGGACATGTTAGATATTAGACTAACTAGGTTAATATGAAAGCCCCTCAAATGAATAAACATGAACCTTCAGATAAATTTCTTGCTGACTCTTGACACTCATTTGACAGTTAAAATTGCAGTGGTAGCAAATTGTATTCACTATTATTATTATTATTATTATTATTAATAATAATAATAATTAATAATAATAATAATAGCTGTGATCACAATCATCTTAATCAACAGCAATTGTATGTAATGTAAGCTTGAATATTTTAATATAAGCTTGAAACAAGTTCCAGCTGTGAGCTTGATTACAGAAGTGAAATACAGCATTAAGCCAACACTGTGCAAGGAAAGAAATAGTCGCTATAGGTCTTTTTTTCCCGTGGCTTTATGAGCATTTAAAGTGAAAGATTACATGTCAGGTCATGGTCAGACTGGACTGGAGCTGACATATGTCACTGTGAAGAACTCGCTACCTTTTGTGTGTAAATCACAAGTCACGTGGTCAGCAAGTTCAACCCTAGGCCACGGAATATATTACGATTGCAAAGGCAGGTTTCCATTTTTCTCGTTTGATTGGCTGCTTCCTGCAGACTAAGTAGATTATTTCACAGCAGTGCGTTTCCCCCGATATTCATTGTCATCAAACTGCATATTTCGTACATTGACTTTGGGGATTACTGTTGTATGCGACGCTCATGTAATGACTTCATTTTTGGAGACCATTGCTAAACATGAATCATTCAGATATATAAAGGAAGATATCGTTGCAGGATGGGGGGTGGACTGTTATTGCCAGGAGAAAGACAAAAGCTCATCTCGGAGCATGTGGGACTTCAGAATGTCCTCTTACAGCTGAAAGCTTTGCAGGCAAAACCACAGATTCTTCCCTGTAAAAGCTGCGAACAACTTGTGGGCCTTCGGTTGGAACGGTTACATTTTCTGATACCTATACTACATTTCCAATTGGTACACAGCCCAAACGATGGTCAAGCCAAACAATAATGAAATAGCCTGACCTGTACAATGATAATTCTCTTACAATGTAGAATTATTTACAACCCCACATCAGAAAAAGTTGGGATAGTATGGACAATGCAATTAAAAAAATATGCAGTCCTCCTTAAATTTCCTTGGACTTTTATTTCAACCCCTTCCAGTCTTTCTTTGAGGAACATTGTTTTTATCTTTATCTGGCCATCTTTACTCCTGACGAAACTCATGGAGATTCGTGGATTCTGCTTTTGTACCAAATCATGATTACAATCACCTACTGACCTGTTTGAAATCACATCAATATTTTTTCCCTCATTACTAGCCCTAAACTGCTCCAGTCCAAACTTTTTTTGGAATGTGTCACAGGCCTGAAATGCAGGAATGGATTTTCATTCACAAATTAAATGAAGTTGAAGAGAAAAAACTTGAAATATGCTGGGTTCAAACTGTCTGCAATTAAATAAAAATCTAAGTAAATGTAAGGAACATTGCATGTAAGGTTGCTTTATTAGAAACGCCTATCTAGTAGTGTGTTGGTCCTCCTCTGGCCTTCAAAACTGCCGCAGTTCGTCATGGCAAAGATTCCACTAGGTGTTGAAATCATTCTGCTGGAATATTGACCTAGGTGGACAGGATAGCTTCTCACAGTTGGTGCAAATTAGATGAAGGTACTGACATGCTCTGAACAGCTCGTTCTATCTCATCCCAAATATGTTCTATAGAATTAAAAGCAGGTGACTGTAAAGGCCAGGGAAGCAAGGTTTCCTGGAACCAATTTATGACTATTTGACCATTGTGGCATGGTGCACTGTCCTGGTGAATATGTGCTTCTGCCATAGGTTAATAATTTAAATAGGACTGTTCATACACATACAGTGGTGCAAAAAAGTATTTAGTCAGCCACTGATTGTGCAAGTTCTCCTACTTAGAAAGATGAGAGAGGTCTGTAATTTTCATCATAGGTACACTTCAACTATGAGAGACAAAATTACAGAAAAAAATCTAGGAAATCACATTGTAGGATTTTTAAAGTATTTAATTCTAAATCATGGTGGAAAATAAGTATTTGGTCACCTACAAACAAGCAAGAATTCTGGCTCTCACAGACCTGTAACTTGTTCTTTAACAAGCTCTTCTGTCCTCCACTCGTTACCTGTATTAATTAGCTGTATAAAAGGCACCTATCCGCAGCCTCAAACAGTCAGACTCCAAATTCAACCATGGCCAAGACCAAAGAGATGTTGAAGGACACCAGGAAGAAAACTGTAGACCTGCACCAGGCTGGGAAGAGTGAATCTACAATAGGCAAGCAGGTTGGCATGAATAAATCAACTGTGGGAGCAATTGTAAGAAAATGGAAGACATACAAGATAATCTCCTTCAATCTGGGGCCCCACGCAAGATCTCATCCCGTGGGGTCAAAATGATCATGAGAACGGTGAGCAAAAATCCCAGAACTACACGGAGGGACCTGATGAATTTCCTGCAGATAGCTGGGACCAAAGTAACAAAGGCTACCATCAGTAACACACTATGCCGAGAGGGACTCAGATCCTGCAGTGCCAGGTGTGTCCCCCTGCTTAAGCCAGTACATGTCCAGGACTGTCTGAAGTTTGCCAGAGAGCATATGGATGATCCAGATGAGGTTTGGGAGAATATCATGTGGTCAGATGAAACCAAAATAGAACTTTTTGGGAAAAACTCAAATGGAGAAAGAAGAATGCTGAGTTGCATCCCAAGAACACCATACCTACTGTGAAGCATGGGGGTGGAAACATCATGCTTTGGGGCTGTTTTTCTGCAGAGGGGACAGGACAACTGATCCGTGTTAAGGGAAGAATGAACGGGGCCATGTATCGTGAGATTTTAAGACAAAACCTCCTTCCATCAGTGAGAGCATTGAAGATGGAACGTGGCTGGGTCTTCCAGCATGACAATTATCCCACACCGCTCGGGCAATGAAGGAGTGGTTCCGTAAAAAGTATTTCAAGGTCCTGGAGTGGCCTAGCCAGTTTCCAGACCTCAGCCCCGTAGAAAATTTGAGGAGGGAGTTGAAAGTCCATGTTGCCCCAAAACATCACTGCTCTAGAGGAGATCTGCATGGAGGAATGGGCCAAAATACCAGCTACAGTGTGTGCAAACCTGCTGAAGACTTACAGGAAACGTTTGACCTCTGTCATTGCCAACAAAGGTTATGTTACAAAGAATTGAGTTGAACTTTTGTCACTGACCAAATATTTATTTTCCACCATAATTTACAATTAAATTCTTTAAAAATCCTACAATGTGATTTCCTGTATTTTTTTTCTCATTTTGTCTCTCATAGTTGAAGTGTACCTATGATGAAAATTACAGACCTCTCTCATCTTTCTAAGTAGGAGAACTTGCACAATCGGTGGCTGACTAAATTTTTTGCCCCACTGTAGGAGTTCAACAAGCCTTAACAAAATGAAAGTGTGACAATGAATCAATAAGCATTAAAATTCTAGCTAAACTACTTAAAATGATCAACAATGAAAACAGAAGCAAAACAGAATTAACAATCAAAATACCAATCCAAACTAAAAGTGTAAAACTAAAGATTTTACATACATAATAAAATGAAAGTATTTTTGGAAGGGTAGCAGCCAAGACACCACTTTTTCAGAAGGGAAACGGGGTAAAAAGGCTAAGATGAGCTAAAGCTCACAAATCGGAATGAAGACCAGTGAAAAAGAGTATTATGGAGTGACAAATCCAAGTTTGACATTTTGGGTCCAGTCATCCACAGTATGTTATATATGGTAATTATACCATTGCCAAAAAACTAATTTAATGGTGGCGTACTATGCATTATTTAATCTCAGAAGGTCCATGTTGAACTGGCCACTGGCTGAGGCAAAGCCACTTTTCACCCATACTGGCAAGTGTTTCACCCGAGAAAGTACCACATATGTCATGTCCAAATGGATGTTTTAGGCTCCACTTGAAAACATCACCAGGGCCTGACTCATGTACAGACCAACACTTGCTCATAAGGAGTCAAAAAAACATAACAGTCCGATACATCTCAACCTTCATGTCAACAAAAGGAGCACCATCTTCAAAAACAGATACTGCTTCGGGTATAGCATTACACCCACCGGAGGGAAGGTCAAATTTGACAGCAGTGTTGTTCACTTACATAACAAGTGTCATTGGGAGGAAAGTCTGGGCTTGTATCTTAAAAATTAAAGTGCTAATCAAGGTAAATTGAAGAAAAACTAAAGTAAGTGAAAATAAAAGCAAACTAGACTGAACCGGAAAATGCTGACCTGAAAAGCTTCTACTTGCAAGTGCTTAGTGAGTGTCAAAGTAGCAACACGTTTGGACCCAGGCGGAAAATTGAGACAGACCTCACCCTCTGGGAATACTTAAAACCCATCCTTTATGGGAGTCCCAGAGAAGAAGGGCTTTGCCTTATAACTATTCAATATATTTGGATATATTCTATATAGGATTTAAATATTTATATTTTAGAGAGGAAGGAAACAGCATGTTTGTGTAACTGTGAGTGGGAATTTGATCCTGGGATTATGGAGTCCATAGGTTGCACCACAGATCAACACAAGTGATTGCTAGCATGTGCACACCCATAAGGAGGGGCTGTGAAAAAGGCGGCAAAATTAAACAAAGACTTGCATACAAAATGGCGTCTGCCAACAACAAGGAACTGGCTTCTACAAACGACAACATCCCTGTTTCAAATTGGAGGATAATTCAACTAAGGCTGGGATCATCTCGGAGCCCTTAAACTCAAATTAGTTTAATGGTTCCCGTTTTCCTCCCACAACTAAGAACATAATTACCCTGAGACTTTTTAATTCTCTTTCATTCCCAGCTCTCTGCTTTCGGAGCTTCTTACTTCTTATAGGCTCCCCTTATCAATGCAGTTTGTCTAGCCAGCTTTTTATTTCACTCTATACTCTCTCTACAGTCTTTCACTTTCTCAACTCTCTTCATCTTGTCTTACCGTACTTCCTTAATCTGTTCTTAGAAATATTCCCTCTTCTCGGGGCTTCCCTAGATCAACTTTCACGTGTGTTTTCTTTTTCCTTTCTCTTTCACAGACACGCACAATCAAACCATTTAGGGGCAGCGGCTAACACAAACAAGTGCGCTGACGCTGGCTCTTGGCCTGTTTAAATAGCACATCAGCCAGGTGCAGCTTGTAAAGTCTGCATGCAGCCTGTTAACGTAGAATGAGCTAACCCAGGTGACTGTGCTGTGGTTTCTGGGCAATGTAGTTCACAATGCTGGCTTCTTACTCTGTACAGAGCATGTCTGCTGCCCTCTGGTGGTGCCTGAGGATGCCTGTGACACTCTGACAATGAGTAAAAAGGTCTCGGGTCACCTCATTACTAGCTCTAAATTGCCCCCATCCCAAGTTTTTTTGGAATGTGTTGCAGGCCTGAAATGCAGAAATGAGTGTTCATTAACAAATTAAATAAAAAAATAAAAAACATGAAATATCTAGGGCTCATACTCTCTGCCATGAAATAAAACTCTAAGTAAATATAAGACCAACTGCATTTTGTATTTGCATTTTCCATACCATCCCAACTTTTGCTGATTTGGGGCTGTACGTAACAATCTATTCACTTATTATTCTTAAAATCAATTCTAAAAGACATAGTTAACCAATGGAGTTATTGAAGTGTTGAACTTGTAGGTATTTAATAGAACACTTGGGTAGAGGGCGATTAATAGTCTTACAGTAGTCAAGTCTAGATGTGATGAAGGCACGCACAAGTTTCTCAGTTTCAGCAGGGGTTAGAATGTTCTGAACCTGGAATATATGCAGTGTTAGAGATCATCAAAGTGATTTTTAATACCGGGCTCACTATCAAAATGACTCAGATTCTTGACATATTGTTTGGCCTCCAGGTTCATAGGATCTAGATAAGCCTGTAAAGCCTTGCTTTGTGATTCACTTCCAGTAAGGGATAGCTCTGGTTTTTTTGTTTTCTGTGTACCTACGGAAATCATTTTGGAATCCACATTTTGATAACAATTATGCAGTTGGACAGTGAGCTCAGACTTGCAAGAACTTGGTTGTAGGGATATACAAGACTGTATCATCCGCTTACTGGTGCTAATCAATATTACACTGCTTAATTACAGCAGGAAATGCAAGTATATACATTACAGATTAAAAGAAAAGTCCTTAGGGGGACTCTGTAGGTAATTGCATGATTTTTTAAGCCCAGTGCAACATAATATGCCGGTCACTAGCAATTAAATGTGATCAAAACCAGTCTACGACTTTGCCAGTGAGGCCCACCGAGTTTTGCAGCCAATCAAGTAGAATTTCATGATCAACTGTGTCAAAAGCAGCACTCACATCTAGCAGAACTAAAACAGAGAGGTTGCCCATGTCTCTGCTGTTCCTTAAACCATTTACGACCTTGAGAAGTGCATTTTCAGTGCTATAACAAGCCCTGCAACTAGACGGAAAATTGTCATTAAGGTGGTTAGACTAGTGATAATAATTTAACTGAAACGAAACTACTTTCTCAGTACATTTCCAAGAAATGGAAGATCAAAGATTGGCCAGTAATTATTAAGCACAGAGTAATCAAGACTTCTGTTCTTTAACAAATGCCTGACAACTGCCGTCTTAAGGATTCCCTACTGCAGTGACTGATTGACCAATATCTGCACATAATGAGCTTAAAATCTGTTTTGAAGAAATACGTAGGGAAGGGATTAAGAGTATAGGTTGAAGGCTTTAGGGGTGAATGTATGCTCACCGATCACTTCAGTAGATACACCTCCTTGTTTCTACACTAAATGACCATTTTATCAGTTCCACTTACCATATAGAAGCACTTTGTAGATCTAGGATTACAGGATACAGTCCATCTGTTTCTCTACATACTTTGTTAGTCCCCTTTACTCTCTAACTTTAAGAACCCCAACAGGTCCAATACAGAGGTGGGTGGTGGATCATTATCAGCACTGCAGTGACACTGATGTGGTGGTGCTGTGTTAGTGTGTGTTGTGCTGATATGAGTGGATCAGAAACTGAACTTCTGCTAGAGTTTACCACCTCAGTTTCACTGCTGGACTGAAAATAATCCACCAACCAAAAATGTCCAGCCACCAGCATCATGTAGGCAGCATCCTGTGACCGCTGATGAAGGATTAAACAATGATTAACACAAACTGTGCAGCAACAGATGTCTGTCTCTGACTTTACATCTGGTATAGTGCACAGTGAGTGAACACAATGTTTAAAAACTCAAGCAGCACTGCTGTGTCTGATCCACTCATAATAAAAAACACACTAACGCACCACCACCACCTCAGTGTCACTGCAGTGCTAAGAATGATCCACCACCCAAAGAGTAACTGATCTGTGGTGGTTCTGTGAGGTTCCTGACCATTAGAGAACAGAGTAAAGGAGACTAAAAGCATGTAGAGAAACAGATGGACTACAGTCTGTAATTGTAGAACTACAAAGTGCTTCTATATGGTAAGTGGAACTGATAAAATGGACAATGAGTGTAGAAACAAGGAGAAAACAATTTATAACAGGACATACAGCTATTACTAGGGCTATTATTTGACATTGTGGTCAGTCTGACAGGGTAACCATTAACTGTATTCTTCCTTATATCAGCGATCTTGTAACTACAAACCATTGAAAAACCCATTACACTTAACAGATGAGAGAAATTCAGGTGAGATGGATGGGGCTAGGGTTCACCAACTGGTCTATGGTGAAGAAGAGAAAGTTTGGATTATTGTCCTAAGTATCAGTTGAGCTGGAGAAATAAGCTTTCCTGGCTGCATTCATCACCAGTTTTGGTGGACTATTTTTAGGGCAGCAGAGACACTGAGGTGTTTAAAACTTCGGCAGCACTGCTGTGTCTAATCCACTCCACCATCACAACACACACTAACACACCACCACCACCACATCGGTGTTAAAGCAGTGCTGAGAATGATCCACCACCCAAATAGTACCTGATCTGGGGTGGTCCTGTGGGAATCCTGACCATTAGAGAGAGTAAAGGGGATAAAAGTATGTAGAGAAACAGATGGACTACAGTCTGTAATTGTAGAACTACAAAATGCTTCTTTATGGTAAGTGGAACTGATCAAATGGACAATGAGTGCCGAAACAAGGGTGATCAGTGAGTGGGACTATGGTAGCCTAGCGGTTAAGGTACTGGACTATGGACCAAAAGGTCCAGGGTTCAAATCCCACCTCTGCCAAGCTACCACTGTTGGGTCCCTGAGCAAGATCCTTAACCCACAATTGCTTGGACTGTAAGACTGTATCAATTGTAAGTCGCTCTGGATAAGGGCGTCTGCTAAATGCTGTAAATGTAAATGTAAATGTGTATTTCTCCAGGGGCAAACCAGAAATGACCTTGGGTTTTTGTGGTGAGACAGTATCATTTCATGAGGCTGGAGTTCAACATCTGTACTAAAGCATCAGCTGATGAGGACGTAAGAAGTGGTAGAGAATGTATTAGCTCCATGAATGCTACAGAAGTATCTGTAGGGAGATTGTGATTAGTTATTGCTCTCTTATCACTTTTTGTACAAACTGACATACTAAAAAAGACACAAACGTAACCCGAGATTGCAACACTGACCATTTCAGGTTCTTTTACATCTATTAGAGGCAAAATAATCAAATCTAAGATATGCTCATGCTTACGAGTGGGACCTGGCAAAGATGGAAAGACGTTACCTAACAAACTCAGCAGTTATTGAACTGGTGGGCATATCCATGTCAAATGTGAACATCTCCAGTGATTAGAACAATGTAGACATTTCCCAAAGTCGTCAAGAAAGTGTGCATGATGCCTAGATGGATGGTAGGTGACAAGCATAAGAGCTAGATGATCACACTTATTGTACTGCCAGGTAAACATGGGTGGAATATTCCCCAATTGAAATCTGATTGCAGTCAAAGGTAGGCTCTCAACAGTAGTGTTTCAAGACAACTTGTTTTACTGGGGCACAGACAGAATGTAGAGGGGCACAGTTGTACCTTTGCCTACCTCTTATTGCAAAAAATAAGACTGTTAAACACGAAATAGGTGAAGTGATATAACACTAAAGTGGTTGTTACTCCATGGATGAGAAATAAAGAACAAATTACCACTTAAGACTTTTTTATTAATTGCGCTATTTTGTTTAGGCTAACGTAACTGATGCCTTTGCCTTTGATCTAATATATACTTTTGGTAGGTTATACAGTTACAAGTGGCTAGCCAAAACATGTAACTATGAGCTAACATTACCTTGTCTGCAGTGTGGCCAATGTCCCTTACTCCATACAAAAATCCCCGAAAGAAACTAGCTCCGTCTGAAAGAGTCAGTTTTTGGAAAGATGCTGGGGCATTATGGGAAACGTAGTGCCGTGTCCTGTGGTTCTGCTCAGTAATCCTGAATAAAATGGACTTTTTACAGTCATGCCCCAGCAAAGGGGGTCTGATGAGGCTCCTGGCTGTAACCATCTGAACATTCATAATGTGAACCATTGTAAAGAATGTGATGCATTTGGATAACACTGGTAAACTGCACTACCAAGTCAAACATACAGCTGTTTATGCAAAAGTGAAGCCAAAAAGACAGTTGGCAGATTGGCATGACTGCAATAAAAAAAAAGAGTAGAAGACACGTTTAAAAAGCATTAGTCTGTGGTAAAGCTGTGATTATAGCTGCAGTGTTCAGTTAAGGTAAATGATTATGTTTATTTGCCTCTGCTGTCTTAATTACCCATTTATGTAGTTGGCTACATGTTAGCATCATTGTGTCTTTATTACACTCTTCCTCTTGGAGTCTTCTATCCGTATAGGTGTCACTGCGGCTGCGTTAAATAAAGCAGCTTCCACAGACAGTCACAGACTCGGTCCGAGTTTGAGCTCCGAGTCATCACTACTCTGGAAATTCAGTGAGAGCCATAATTGGCAGCCTGCTCCGGCTCTAACGCATCCTCTATTAAATTGAAGTGTGCTGCAAAGCACTTTCATTTCGGTTTAATGAAGTTTTTAAAAGTTTGACTGAGCTGGAGTGTAAGTCATCGGGAGCAGCGAACCATTTGTGTTCAGCCCTCCCTCTTTTTTCATTATCGCTCGCTCTCTGTTATGACTCTCTCTGTGAGCTTTTTGCACGGTTATATTAGAAAGGATAGGGGTCTCTCTGTCTTCATGACTGAGCCAGATCCCTTACCACTTTGTCTCCATTCACCTATGTCCTTACACGGAACAAAGACAATCCCGATGATTGGATATTTGCTTCTTACTGCGTTTTACACTGGAAATCTGTCATTTTGGATTTAGTAGGCCATTATTATCACTGAATCCAATTATTTCTGTAGGTTCATATGATTTAATACTGTTTGATGTCCACATTATTGGCCGTGGGTGACTTTTACCTTTGCCCAAAGTCCACACGCGCAGACTTTATTTACAAAATTGTGCGTTTCAGAAACGATATTGCGTACCATCGGAATGAATAGGTGATCATAATGAAAGTGAATATATGCAAGACGTGGAGGCTTTCAGCTGGCAGATCATGACGCAGGGGAGAAAGGCATTTGAAGGCCTAAAGGCTTCCACTAATACAAAAAGTCTAATCAGACCAGCAATCCCTGATGTTAATGAAGGTGTCACGCGTCGCACAAAGAAAGTTGTGCCTGGCAATCTTCCATTTTTCGGCTGCCTACACCAGTGACATTTCATCTCACATTCAAAGAGCGCCCGGGCCCTTAATGAAATGCATAATTAACATATTCTAATTGTGCTGAGCACTGTGATGGTTTTGACAGAGCTCACTTTCCATGTCTAATTCAATGCTAATTTAATCTGTTCTTTTCCCGCCGACATGACCTTTCTTGATTGAGTTTCACCGCGAAGAATTTTTTGATGGATTGATTTATCAACCTCATGGAATGCAACAAAAGTGTCGCCTGGAGACAGGAGAGGAAGAAGCGAATGAGTGAGAGAGAGTGAGAGAGAGGAGGGAATCAATTAAAGCAATAAAGTCATGCTGACTGAAGAGTGTGTTACCAGTGTTTTTCTGTGCTGTTAACCCCTCGCAGGTTCATCTCTTCATCCAGCTGCTTTAACATGAACAAGTGAATGGAGAAGCATAGCTGAGAGCGACTAAGCGATTGTCAGGCCTTTGGCTGGAGAAGGATGATCCAAAGGCAAAGACCATGAATTTGATTTTCCTGTGAATATTCAGCTTGGCAAAGCGCTTGAACACTCATACGGAGGTCGATCACTGTCTGCGTTAGCACCGGTCCTGCTAGGGGCATCAAGTGTCTATAAGACTGAAAGGTGCATTAATCTGAGGACCGGAGAATTGATTGGGCAGCTCTGTTTCACAGCTGAATGGGAAAAATGAATGTACCCCATTCAGAAGTTGCAACATAAGCAACCACATGTAGCTTTGCATAAGGTATCTCCATTCAGTCATTCATTCACTCTTCTCCAGGACTGCTTTTTCCTGGTGTGAGTCACAGCAACCACCAAATTCCACCACCAAGTACAAGTTTAGCTACTGCCAGGACAGCTGACACAATAGAGCACGGAGCATGAAGAGCATAAGGTTTAGCTTAACCGCCTTTCCACTTACTGCCACGTTTAGTAAGTGGGTTAGAGCGGGAGCATGGCTGGGGAGCTGGATCAAAACTGCAGCTGTCTGTCATCAGTGGAGATGGGGGATTATACACCCGTACGCGCACATACACACGTGCGCGCACACACAGCCGTACAATACACACCCTTCATTTGCATTTCTCCCTTCTGCCGGCTTTTGATTGGCACCTGTACATGAAATGCCACAGCTTGCGAAGCAGACACTAACAAACCGGTGGCTCCAGGGAGACCTGCCATATTGTAATTTCGTTATCAAGCATGAAGGAAATAATTCCGAGTGCCAGGAAACGAGAGGCGGAATAGATGCTTCAGTGCTGCATGTTGCCCATTGTGACAGTTCTTATTTAATGTCCTGTTAATGTCCCTTATAGAGCATCCTGGTGTCAAATGGATTTGTGGAAGGGATCAAGGGAGGGTAGGGGAAGTGAGTGAGAGAGGTTTTCATCACCAGAAAACGTCTTACCAGGCTTGAGAGGCTGCTAGAGAGGCCATCCCCTTACAATTACATACAGGACTGTGCAAAAGTCTATGGCCACCATTAGATGTGTTGTTTTAGTAATAGTATAATGACCATATATAACACGTTGTCAAAGATTAGACCCAAATATTTCAAATCTGGATCTGTCACTCCGTAATACTCTTTTCCAGTGATCTTCATTCCAATCTTCTTCCAAAAAAGTGGTTTCTTGGCTGCATTCCTGATCAAGCTTCTAAGGGTCAACTTGGCGTCCCGATCCATCTGCCAGATGCTGCTATTGCTCAAGTGTAAGGGGAGGTCACACTAAATACTTGCCATTGTAGAATTTAGAAGCTGTTTGTAATATTACCTACAAATTTCCTGTATTTTCTGGTTGTGTTCTACAACCCCAAATCAGAAAAGGTTGGGAAAAATGCAAATAAAAATCTATGCAGTGTTCCTTAGATTTCCTTTGATTTTATTTTATTTAATTACAGACAGCATGAACCCAAGATATTTCAGTTTTTTTCCTGGTCAACTTCATTTCATTTGTTAATAAAACCCATTCCTGCATTTCAGGCCTGCATCACATTCCAAAAAAGTTAGGACAGGGACAATTTAAGGCTGGTAATGAGGTAAAGCATTAATGCAGAAAAGTACATCTTAGAGCAACATAAGCTGCCTTCAAGGCAACATCTTTTCCAGGGACATCTGTGCATTTTTCAACAAGACAATGCAAAACAAGCAAACTAGAATTATTTTCAACCCTTCTTCTTCTTCTTCTTTCGGCTTCTCCCTTTATCAGGGGTCACCACAGCGAGTTAAACGTTTCCACCTCACCCTGTCCTCCACGTCCTCTACTCTCACCCCAAATCCCTGCATATCTTTCTGCATTCATTTACCACAACCAAATAACTCCTCTTTGGTCTTCCTCTCCGTCTCTTGCCTGGCAGCTCCATCTCCAACATCCTCCTACCAATATATCCACTATCCCTCCTCTGCACATGTCCAAACCATCTCAGTCTTCCCTCTCGAATTTTGTCTCCAACCTGTGCTGTCCCTCTGATGATCTCATTCCTAATCCTGTCCACCCTAGACACTCCTAAATAGAACCTCAACATCTTAAGTTCTGCCACTTCCAGCTCTGCTTCCTGTCTCTAACCCATACAACAAGGCTGGTCTCACTACTCTCTCATAAATCTTTCCTTTCACTTTTTCTGCGACCCTTTTGTCACACAGCACTCCTGACACTCTTCTCCACCCACTCCATCCTGCCTGTACTCTCTTCTTTACCTCCTTTCCACACTCCCCATTTCCTTGGACAGTTGATCCCAAGTACCTGAACTCCTGTACCTTTGTGACCACTGATCCCTGTAGCCTGACTGTTCCACCTGCCCCCTTTCATTTACACACATGTATTCTGTCTTACTACAGTTGACTTTCATTCCTCTCCTTTCCAGATGATACCTCCACCTCTCCAAGTTCTCTTCTACCTGTTCCCTGTTCTCACTACAGATTCCTGTCTGACCTCATCTGTTAGTCTGTCCATCACCAGAGCAAATAAGAAGGGACTCAGGGCCGATCCTTGATGCAGTCCCACCTTTACCTTGAAGCTATTTGTCACTCCTACAGCACATCTCACCGCTGTCACGCTGTTGTCATACATGTCCTGCACTAATCTAACGTACTTTTCAGCCACTCGAGACTTCCTCATACACCACCACAGTTCCTCCCTTGGCACCCTGTCAGAAGCTTTCTCCAAATCCACAAAGATGCAATGTAGCTCTTTCTGACCATCTATATACTTCTCCATCAGCAGTCTCAAAGCAAAAATTGCATCCATAGTGCTCTTCCTTGGCATGAAACCATACTGTTGTTCACACACTGTCAACTCCTGTTTGAGCCTAGCTTCGACAACTCTCTCCCAAATCTTCATTGTGTGGCTCATCAACTTTATGCCCCTGTAAGAGCCACAACTCTGTACATCACCCTTCTGCTTAAAAATTGGTACAAGTAAACTTTTCCTCCATTCCTCTGGCATACTCTCATTCACCAGAATTCCATTAAATAATCTAGTCAAAAACACCACTCCCAGCTCTCCTAGATTTTCCATACCTCAACCGGTATGTCATCAAGTCCCACTGCCTTTCTGTTCTTCATCCTTTTCAAAGCTTTCCTCACTTCTTCCTCGCTAATCTTTGCTACATCCTGTTCCACAATTTCTACACCATCCATGCCTTCTTTCCCTGTCATTTTCTACATTCATCAACTCCTCAAAATACTCCTTCCATCTTTCCCTCACCCTCTCCTCACCTGTCAGTACATTTCCATTTCTATCCTTGATCACTCTGACATGCTGCACATCCTGTCCAGCTCTATCTCTCTGTCTCACCAGCAGAAACAACTCCTTCTCTCCTTCCCTACTGTTTAACGTTTCATATAACTCATCGTAGGCCTTCTGCTTGGCCTTTGCTACCACCCTCTTTACCCTTTGCCGCATCTCATTGTATTCCTGCCTACTCTCTTTAGTTCTGTCCCTGTCCCATTCCTTCTTTGCTGACCTCTTTCTCTGAATAACCTCCTGCATTTCCTCATTCCACCACCAGGTTTCCTTTTCATCCTTTGCCTGTCCAGAAGACACACCTAGTACCTTTCTACCTGTCTGTCTAATTACTGTTGCTGCTACTACCCAGTCATCTGGGAGCTCTTTCCTATCACCCAAAGCCTTTCTCAGCTCCTCTCTGAACTCCTTCTTCCTTTCTCAACTTCCACCATTTGGTCCTCTGCTCTGCCTTTGTCCTCTTCCTCTTCCTAACCATCAGAGCCATCCTGCACACCACCATCCGATGCTGCCTAGCTACACTGTCCCCTGCCACTACCTTACAATCACCAATCTCTTTTAAGCAACCTCTTCTACATAGGATGTAGTCTACCTGTGTGCCCTCCCTCCACTCTTATAAGTCACCCTATGCTCCTCCTTCTTTTGGAAATATGTGTTAACCACCACCATCTGTCGTTCTAGGTTCCTATCCTTAACACCAAACCTGCCCATCACTTTCTCATCTCCTTTTTTACCAACATGACCATTGAAATCTGCACCAATCACCAGTCTCTCCTCCCTGGGAATGCTCTCAACCACTTCATCTAACTCCCCCCAGAATCTCTCTTTCTCCTCTAATTCACAGCCAACTTGTGGTGCATAGCCACTAACAACATTCACCATTACGCCCTGAATTTCCAGCTTTAAACATATTATTATATCTGACACCCTTTTCACCTCAACGACATTCTTTACATAGTCCTCCTTCAGGACCACACCAACTCTATTTCTCTTCCTATCCACACCATGGTAGAACAGTTTAAACCCTGCACCAATGCATCAGCCTTGCTACCCTTCCCCTTTGTCTCCTGCACACACAAAACATCAACCTTTCTCCTCTGCATCATATCAGCCAGCTCTCTACCTTTCCCTGTCATCGTCCCTACATTTAGGGTTGCTACCCTCAGTGCTATATGCTGGCCCCTCCTGATTTCTCCTCACACGCTTCCCTCCTCTTCGTCTTCGGCAAACAGTAGTCCAATTTCCGCTGGTACCCTGTTACCCAGTACCAGTGGCGGTCGTTGTTAACCCGGGCCGCGACCGATCCGGTATGGTGAAATTATTATGAACTCGCATACTTTATTTGGCAAATGTTTTACACCGGATGCCCTTCCTGACGCAACCCTCACCATTTATCCGGGCTTGGGACCGGCACTAGAAATACCCTGCCTGAGCAATCTAGCGGCTGGTTTAATTATTTGCAACCCCAAATTCGAAAAAGTTGGGACGTATGGAAAACGCTTCCAGTCTTTCTTTAAGGAACACTCTTTTTAAAAGTCCAATAATTTTCTAACACATTTGTTGATAAACTTGAGATCCTCTGCCCATCTTTACTGCTCAAAGGCTCAGCCTTTCGTTGATACTGGTTTTGTACCAACTCATGATTACAATCACAATGGCATCACCTGTTTGAAATCACATCATAAATTTATGGGTTTTTTACCTCATTACTAGCCCTAAATTGTCCCTGTCCCAACTTTTTTTGGAATGTGCTGCAGGCCTGAAATGCAGGAATGGATGTTTATTAACAAATGAAATGAAATTGACCAAAAAATATATAAATATCCTGGGTTCATATTGTCTGCAATGAAATGAAAGTCAAAGAAATTGTAAGGAACACTGCATCTATTTTCTATTTGCATTATTTATTGAGAAATAATTATACCATTGCTAAAATAATGGTATATCTAAACTAACGATGGCTTAAGACTTTTGCACAGTACTGTACTTTCAAAAGTAAGATACAAGAATATAGCAGAGCAACTGAAAATGCAGGTGACTTGATGGACTTGAACTCACAGGTTGTGTGCTCCCACCAATGGCCACACAATCATCTTGCGGAGATCACACCGAATTGCTTAAACAGAAGCCCAGTATGGGCTAAACGCCTTTGCCAGTCTGCATTGATGTAGAAAGTGAGTGACTATGGTACATTACTGTGTGTACTCTTGCTCTGCATCTGATGTGTTATGAAGGGGATGATGGGTGTTGATCACTCCTCTGTCACTTAAGTGGCTGGGACTTTATTTGGTTTGATGCACTGGTTTTGCATGGGAAGGCAGACCCCTGGAGACAGAGCTGTCACACTGCAAATGGAAGCCCCCGACGCTGGCAGGAGCCCTGTGGCAAAATGAAAATAAGTAAGTGGCACAGATAAATCATGCCAGCCAACTGTCTTGCTGAGGAATCCGATGAGACTGGAGGTACACTAGAACACATTGGGCCTAATGGAGATCCAAATGGTTATGACCTCTGATCCTACAGTATAACCACGGATGGATGGGTGCATGGGTAGATGCGTGAGTTCTGTTTTGTTTTTTTATCTTAAACAGCGAATGTGCCATTCCAGAATGTTTTAAACCTCAATATTTACAGATCAGTTTCTTCTTCAAATTCAATTCACTTGCTGGTTGGATTGATTTACTCACCAGGTAAACATGCTGATGAACCAAAACATTATGACCACCATAACTGTGAAGACATTTAAGTAGGTGGCACATGTTAAACAGGCCAAATCAAGGGTTTCCCAACAGAACATACCCAGAGCATCACACTCCCTCTTCCAGCTTGTCTTCTTCAAACACTGCCTCCTGGTGCCATCACCACCCCAGGGAAAGAGCACACATAGCCAGTCGTCCAAGTGAAACAAGAGAAAATGGGACACTTTGGACCAGGTCACCGTTTTTTCATTGCCCCAAAGTTCAGTTCTGACACTTGCCAGCCACCTTCGAGGGTGGTCAGGGGGTTTACGTGGTTAGTACACTGACCGGTCTGTGGCTTTGCAGCAAGGTGTGATGCACTATGTGTTGTGATACATTTCTACTGTAACCAGCATTAAAAATGTATGTCATCTGTGCACTGGTAACGTTTTTGTGCGTTTGGACCAGACAGAATACCCTTCTTCGCCCTCAGGCATTGTACAGCCTTATGTGCCATGTCATGGGTTTGTAGTTTGCTGCACATTTTTTTTAACCACTCACTACTGCTGCCTGGGAGAACCTCATAAGCCTTGCTGTTTCTGAGATGCTCCAACTCAACGGTGCATATCTTGGGTCTAAAGTAGTGATAGATTAATCAGGCCAATTAATGCCATTTTGAAATAGTCGGCATCAGCCAATCTCTGCACTTATGAGGCCGATATTCAGAAATGGGGGGGACCACAGCATTACGTGTTTCCATCTGTTCCACTGAATGATTCCACTAAGGTTTGCTGAGTGTGTTTTTGTGCTGGTACATTGGCTGGTTTAAGCCTGTCGTGGACTCCTGAAATTTGTCATAATCTTCGTATTCTGCACAGTGCTTAGTTCGCAGATTTTAACCTCAACTGATTTCCGACGTATTTGGAGCAACGTCCATTTCTTCAAAGCCAAACCACCTCCAGCGACACAGACTGTGAGGCTGGTGGTGTCTGTATTTTGTCTCCTGGTGCAGTTTGTGCACTCATTTTTAACTTCAGCCATTTAGTTGGAATGCTAAATTGGTTAGCACTCTGCATGTCTCCTACCTGGCTACATGATGGTATGATTAAGGTATGTTTTTGACTGTTTTTTGCAGAGTGAGTGATATACTCAATGCTGGCAGCTCATCAAAGCAACAATTAAGATATAGACGATACATATCACACACCCTTAATGTACAGTGTATATGCACGTACTGTATGATAGACAGATAGAGAGAAGGAGAAACAAACAGACAGACAGACTCCAAAAAGATTATGCCACCTATGTATTCAGATGGTGTCTGGCATTTAGCCACCCCCTGCTTCACACAATTAAGCTAATTATTAATGAATTCAAGGGTTAAGAGAGCAGGTCCAGCCAGGATCCTTCAGGCGAGCTGATTGAAAGTTTGACATTCCCTGGCAAAGCACGGATCATTTGTCCAGGGGGATCAGAGACGCTCCGTTCCAAATGCCACGAGTGGGAGCGGCACACAATACACTGCCATTATCTCCGGTGTCCGCCGCTGGTGCCCTCCTGCCTGAAGAGGTCCCTTCGTCTGCAACTGTTGCCACTCAGCAACACATTAGCTAGTCCGTCAATTCCCCCTCTCCATCCCAACTTTATAATAGGTGTTCTGAACACAGCAGATACAGTGAGGCAAAAAAGTATTTAGTCAGTCACTGATTGTGCAAGTTCTCCGACTTAGAAAGATGCGAGAGGTCTGTAATTTACATGATAGGTACACCAACTATGAGAGACAAAATGAGAAAAAAAAAATCCAGGAAATCACATTGTAGGATTTTTTAAGAATTTAATTGTAAATTATGGTGGAAAATAAGTATTTGGTCAATAACAAAAGTTCAACTCAATACTTTGTAACAATCTTTGTTGGCAATGACAGAGGTCAAACATTTCCTGTAAGTCTTCACCAGGTTTGCACAAACTGTAGCTGGTATTTTGGCCCATTCCTCCATGCAGATCTCCTCTAGAGCAGTGGTGTTTTGGGGCAACACGGACTTTCAACTCTGTCCACGAATTTTCTATGGGGTTGAGGTCTGGAGAACTGGCTAGGCCACTCCAAGACCTTGAAATGCTTTTTACGGAGCCACTCCTTCGTTGCCCAAGCGGTGTGTTTGGGATCATTGTCATGCTGGAAGACCCAGCCACGTTCCATCTTCAATGCTCTCATTGATGGAAGGAGGTTTTGGCTTAAAATCTCACAATGCATGGTCCCGTTCATTCTTCCCTTAACACGGAATCAGTCGTCCTGTCCACTTTGTAGAAAAAACAGTCCCAAAGCATGAGGTTTTCATGCCCATGCTTCACAGTAGGTATGGTGCAACTCAGAATTCTTCTTTTTTCCAAACACGACCATGTTGAGTTTTTACCAAAAAAGTTCTATTTTGGTTTCATCTGACCACATGATATTCTCCCAATCCTCTTCTGGATCATCCATATGCTCTCTGGCAAAACTTCAGACGGGCCTGGACATGTTACTGGCTTAAGGGGGACACACCTGGCACTGCAGGATCAGAGTCCCTCTCGACATAGTGTGTTACTGATGGTAGCCTTGTTACTTTGGTACCAAGCTCTCTGCAGGACATTCATCAGGTCCCTCCGTGTAGTTCTGGCATTTTTGCTCACCGTTCTCATGATCATTTTGACCCCACGGGATGAGATCTTGCGTGGGGCCCCCGAACTGAGGGAGATTATCAATGGTCCTTGTATGTCTTCCATTTTCTTACAATTGCTCCCCACAGTTGATTTATTCACACCAACCTGCTTGCCTATTGTAGATTTACTCTCTTCCCAGCCTGGTTGCAGGTCTACAATTTTCTTCCTGGTGTCCTTCGACAGCTCTTTGGTCTTGGCCATGGTTGAGTTTTGGAGTCTGATTGTTTTGAGGCTGTGGAACAGGTGTCTTTTATACAGATAATGAGGTCAAACAGGTGTCATTAATACAGGTAACGAGTGGAGGACAGAAGAGCTTTCTTAAAGAAGTTGTTACAGGTCCTGTGAGAGCCAGAAATCTTGCTTGTTTGTGGGTGACCAAATACTTATTTTCCACCATGATTACAATTAAATTATTTAAAAATCCTACAATGTGATTTCCTGGATTTTTTTTCCTCATTTTGTCTCTCATAGTTGAAGTGTACCTATGATGAAAATGACAGACCTCTCTCATCTTTCTAAGTCAGAGAACTTGCACAATCCGTGACTGACTAAATACTTTTTTGCCCCACTGTAAACACAGCATGGTTGTCCTGGACTTTCTCCATAGTAGCCTTCATCTACCAGTCTGTGTTTGCCAGGTGTGCCAAGATGCTTACATGGCAGGTAACTAACATGAAATCTAGCCAAACTGATTTCATATTTGAAAACCTGATTTTTATATTTTATTAAATGTTTATACCACCTTAAATTGTAGTGCATGGTGGTCTTTATTATTTTTTCACCTTTGGTCCATATTGAAGGAGAGGCATCTTCAGCATGTTTGTTGATGCTGTATTTGCAGACATTCAAAGATAACCTTATTAATTATGCCTAAAACAGCTATAGGACAAACGCTTAAAAGCCTGTCTGCTGTTTGCTAACAATCATGTGGACAAGCCAGAAGGCTATTGACATTTTTTGTGAACAGATGAGACCAAAATAGAAGTTTTTGATTTAAATGGTTTATGTCTGGAGAAAGGAAGACACTGCCCTCCAGTACAAGAACCTTATTATTTGTAAAAGTATATATATATATATACACACATACACATTTTCTCTCTTGTTTATAACCCCTGCTGCCCTTGTCTTGAAGTGTTTCTTCCTGTTACTTACTCAGTATGTTTTTGCTACCGTGATGCTGCAATTTCCAGGATCAATAAAGTGTTATCTTATAATTTGGGCATGTATTGCTGCATCTGGACTAGTACAGCTTGCCATAATTAATGGAACAACGACTTCTGAATTATATCAGCAAATTCTAAATGTCAGGACACCTGTCCATAAACTGACCCTCAAGAGAATGTGGGTCATGCAGCAAAACAATAACCTTAAGCACAGAAGTTGTTCTACTAAGAATTTCAAATAATTTTAACATCTTGGAATGATCAAGTCAAAGTCCTGACCATAACCCAATACAAATGTTGTGGAAGCACCTCATGCAAGTTAACCCACCAACATCCCAGAGTTGAAGCTGTACTGTTTGGAGTAATGGGCTAAATTTCCTCAAAGCTGATGTGCAGGACTGATCAACAGGTAACTGCATGTTTAGTTGCAGTTATTGCTGCACAAGGGAGGGTCACAGCAGATACTGAAAACAAAGTTTTACATACTTCTGCCACACACATAATATTGAATCATGTTTCTCAATCAATAAATGACAAAGTACAATACATTAATTCACTGTCTTATCCGCTTCTCCTAGTCAGGGTCACAGGTGTGCCTAGCCGGAGACACAGGGCGAAAGGCAGGAACAACCCTAGAGAGGCAAAGGGCACTTTGTAAACACAAATTAACCAACACATGTCTTTGGAATGTGGGAGGGAACCTGAGTACCCGGAGAAAATCCACATGAACATGGGGAACTCCACACAGGTAGAGCACAAGGTCGGGATTGAACCAGGGATCTCAGAGCTGTGAGGCGACAGTGCTAACCATCACACCGCCATGCCCCTCGCCCTATTTTTGGGCTCATTTATTTACTTGGGTTCTCTTCATCTACTTTGAGAGTGTAAAAATCATATGATGTTAAAACTTGTATTTATTCAGAAATAGAAAAAAATTGTAAGGTGTTCACAACCATCAAGCACCACTGTAAGAGGGAGTTTAATAAGTATGAATCATGTCTGCACAACTTTTGCCATAATAAGAAGTTGCCATGCCCTTCGGTATCATTACACTTTATCCCATTTCTTGATCAAAAAACCAAAATATCCCACTCTCAATGAAACAAAAATCCTGAGACCAGACGACCTTGCCCCTGGAGCCTAATAGAGCTAAAGTGATTGATCTGGTGCCAGGCTCTTCAAACATGTTCACTTTTTGGTTTGAGCAATGTCCATGGTGATCTCAGTACTGTAGATCAACACTCACTCCCTGATCAAACAGACCCCATGAAGTGCCCTAACTCAGGGCATCATTAACAAGCCGGGCACTAGTCATGCTTTGTTGATGCCAAGGGAAATGCTCAGCTATGTTGGTGGTCCACTCTGCAATCCTTCACCTCAGGGGGAGAAAAGAAGGCCGCTTATTAACTGTCAGTCAAGAATGTACATCAGTTTGGCTATAACAAGCTGTAGTGGTCTTAAAAGATTTGAGTACCACTCAAGTGCCATGTTCTCCAATTCCAGTGACCCCAAAACTAATAAACGGTCACTGTTAGGTACACCTCCATATTTCTGCACACACTGTCCATTTTATCAATTCCACTTATCATATAGAAGCACTTTCCAGCTCTACAATTACAGACTGTAATCCATCCGTTTCTCAACATATTTTGTTATTCACCCTAATGGACACTGAGGTGTTTAAAAAGTCCCGCAGGACTGCTGTGTCTGATCCACTCACACCAGCAAAACACACACTAACACACCACCACATCACTGAGTGCATTTACATGCACTTAATCAGACAACTGCAGAAAACCAGATTTTGTCAATAAGCCGATCATCAGTATACAGGCACTTAATCAAATAATGGAAAACCTGCAGGTTTACATGACTCAGGCAATAATCGGAATTCTACTTTGCAACCAGGTAATAATCTCACAAAGAAATTTAATATTAAATAATCAAATTCTTCATTTTCTTGAGTATATACTGTTTCAGACAGAACACAATGTGTTCTATGGCCATTTTGCTGCCTTTAATTCCATAAAGCATTTAATTCCAGGTTTGCCAGATCCCATCAGAAAAAAACGCCACTGCCAAAGGAAAAAAAGGGGAAAAATAAAGCAAAGTCCTTAGACTAGGTGGACCTGGCAACCGTGTTAAGTTCCATACGCGGACTGAGACAAACGACTGGAAATCCGATTACTGGAATAAAATTCAGCTCTCATCGGATTTCTTAATCAGACTTCTAGATCGGAGTACCCTGTATACATGACAAGTTGAATAATCAGATGACTGCAGACTACGATTAGATTATCAAGAGCATGTAAACACACTCAGTGTCACTGCTGGACCGAAAATAGTCCACCACCTAAATAGTACCTGAACTGTGTAGGTCCTGTGGAACTCCTGAGCATTAGAGTAAAGTAGAAAAACAAAGTATGTAGAGAAACAGATGGACTACAACCTGTAAGTGTAGTATTACAAAGTGAATCTGTATGTTAAATGGAGGTGATAAAATGGACAAAGAGTTTAGAAACAAGGAGGTGTACCTAATAAAGTGATAAGTGTATGTGGCAAATGGTGGAAACCATTAATTCAGTTATTCAGTTTTCCTATGGCACCCACACCCTCAATGTACTAGCAAGACGTGCTGTGTCATGAAGGAAATAACTGAATGACATCCTGTAAATGTTCAGTTTTCCTACAGTGGGGCAAAACAAGTATTTAGTCAGCCACTGATTGTGCAAGTTCTCCTACTTAGAAAGATGAGAGAGGCCTGTAATTTTCATCATAGCTACACTTCAACTATGAGAGCCAAAATGAGACAAAAAAATATCCAGAAAATCATATTTTAGGATTTTTAAAAATTTTAATTGTAAATTATGGTGGAAAATAAGTATTTGGTCAATATCAAAAGTTCAACTCAATACTTTGTAACCTGACCTTTGTTGGTAATGACAGAGGTCAAACGTTTCCTGTAAGTCTTCACCAGGTTTGCACACACTGTAGCTGGTATTCCTTCATGCAGATCATGCAGATCTCCTCTAGAGCAGTGATGTTTTGGGGCAACATGGACTTTCAACTCCCTCCACACATTTTCTATGGGGTTGAGGTCTGGAGACTGGCTAGGCCACTCCAGGACCTTGAAATGCTTTTTACGGAGCCACAATTCTCCCAATCCTCTTCTGGATCATCCATATGCTCTCTGCCAAACTTCAGACAGGCCTGGACATGTACTGGCTTAAGCAGGGGGACACGCCTGGCACGGCGTAGTGTGTTACTGATGGAAGCCTTTATTACTTTGGTCCCAGCTCTCTGCAGGTCATTCATCAGGTCCCTCCGTGTAGTTCTGGGATTTTCGCTCATCATTCTCATGATCATTTTGACCCCACGAGATGAGATCTTGCGTGGGGCCCCAAATCGAGGGAGATTATCAATGGTCTTGTATGTCTTCCATTTTCTAACAATTGCACCCACAGTTGATTTATTCACACCAAGCTGCTTGCCTATTGTAGATTCACTCTTCCCAGCCTGGTGCAGGTCTACAGTATTCTTCCTGGTGTCCTTTGACAGCTCTTTGGTCTTGAGTTTGGAGTCTGACTGTTTGAGGCTGTGGACAGGTGTCTTTAATCCAGATAAGGTCAAACAGGTGCCATTAATACAGGTAACGAGTGGAGGACAGAAGAGCTTCTTAATGAAGAAGTTACAGGTCTGTGAGAGCCAGAAATCTTGCTTGTTTGTGGGTGACCAAATACTTATTTCCCACCATGATTTACAATTAAATTATTTAAAAATCCTACAATATGATTTGATGAATTTCTTTTCCTCATTTTGTCTCTCATAGTTGAAGTGTACCTATGATGAAAATTACAGACCTCTCTCATCTTTCTAAGTCGGAGAACTTGCACAATCAGTGGCTGACTAAATACTTTTTTGCCCCACTGTATATGTCGATTGTTGCAGAATTTGTTGTAGCACAAGACAAGCTTCTAGTTCTCACTCTCACAGCAAGATTTTTTTCCCTTCGGCATTGCCAGACGAAGTTATCTGGATTTCTCAAGACATGAAGCACTGCAAGCATTCAGATAGCCCCAAGGGAATTATTTTTATAAACCATCATTTTGAGCACAGAGTTTGCCACTGCTGGTTTTCCAGTTGTGAGACAGTGTTTATGTTATTCTCTGTAAATCTGACTGACAAGCAAAATCAGATCGGGACACTTAGGATTACAGTAAAACAAAGTATCAAAGACATTCCTAAACAGAAATGATTGATTGTTGAAACCAAATGAACTAAAGATGACATTTTCTCATAATAAAACATGACACAAGTATATACAAACAATGGCAAAGTATGTTCTGCTGGAAACAAGATTAAATTATTTCAGTAACTAATGCCATCTAAAATGTGTTTGGACAAGTACAGTCCCTGAATTGCAGATGCATATTAAAACAGAGCTATGAGTGGGACATTCGCTGTACAGCCAAAAGTTTGTGGACTCCCATAAATTATATCCAAAAAACAGAGGTATTATTATGGAGTTTGTCTCCCTTATGCTGCTACAAAAGCCTTCACTCTTCTCAGAATGCATTCCACTAGACTTTGGATCTGATGTTGGACAATAATGACAAAAATCTGGCATTCCAATTTACTTCAAAAGGTGCCTGGTGGAGTTAAGGCCAGCGCTCTGTACAGACAGTCAAATATTACCACCACCATGCTTCATTGTTGGTCCGATGCACTGGGAAACATCAAACTGCTGTTCTTCTCCTTACATAAACCCTTTCTGACATGAACCTCAAACGCAGATTTATCAGTCACAGCCTATGACAAGTCTTTTACCTTGTTGATCTTCATAAGAAGTTACTCAAACTGTTACTCATCCTTTGAGACCACTACTACGTAGTCATTTTTGCTGAACGTAGTCATGCTCTTTCTTCAGTACACTCCGTATCTGTGCAGAAGATGCTGTTCCGTCTCTCAGTGAATAAAGCTGTAAGAGTTGATATTCCAACGTTTTGATAGAAATTATCCAGTTTTGGCAAAGCATTTTAGAGTACCACGCACTGCCCAATAGAAGCCTTCAGTGTAGCTGTGATTTGATGCTGAGAAGGCCCCTCTTTGCTTGGAAAAACTATGACTATTTGCCATATTTCCCCCTGTCACAATGACATTTAGTATGAAATGTTCTGCTGAAAACCTAGAGAGACCATATTTATAATAAGTTAACAATATCTGCAAAGCTATTAAACTTACATTAGCTTCTGATGAGTAGATCATATCAACCTGTGTCACCAAAGCTACTACTTTTAGTAGTCGAGTACCAGTAAAGACCGAGCCTGGACTGGCTAAGACAGAGACAAGACTGAAACCAGATTAGATTTTTTTTTCCATCTTACAAAAAAAAAAAAATTTAAAAGAAGAAAATGGGGAAAATTATTTGTAATTCACTGTAAATTGAATGAATCCGTTCCTGACCCCCAGAAAATCCACACTGTGTAAGCCATTATATGCCTTAATAAAGTCGCATTGTACAGTTGCTCCCTGATTTATGATGGTCATACACTCCAACAAATCCATCATAAGTGAAATGTATCATAAGCTGAAAAGTTTAAAGAGTGTTTCGGTCTGTACCGTATCATAGCGCAGCCTATGATGAGTAAGTTAATGTTCAAAACACTTGTATTAATCTACAGTTGGCCAAAACTAGCATAGCCACTAAGGTAACTGCAGCCTGTGTTTCCTTTCGATTGGCTCATAACTAACCTTTTTAGGACCCAGTACAGTACAATACACACACACACACACACACACACACGTGCTTGAACGTTTGTGAACCCTTTAGAATTTTCCATATTTCTGCATAAAAATGACCTAAAACATCACCAGATTTTCACACAAGTCCTAAAAGTAGATGAACATGATCCAATATTACATATTAGTGAGTGGCAAAAATATGTGAACCTCTAGGATTAGCAATTCATTTAAAGGTGAAATTAAAGTCAGTTGTTTTCAATCAGGTGTGAGTGACCCTGTTTTATCTATCAAAGTCTGCTCTTCACAACACGAACAACACAACACTATCATGGCACGAACAAAGAAAGTTTCTGAGGACCTCAGAAAGAGAGTTGTTGATGCTCATCAGACTGGAAAAGGTTACAAAACCATCTCTGAAGAGTTTGGACTCCACAAATCCACAGTCAGTCAGACAGATTGTGTACAAATGGAGGAAATTCAGGACCATTGTTACCCTCCCCAGGAGTGGTCGACCAACAAAGATCACTCCAAGAGCAAGGCGTGTAACCGTTGGTGAGGTCACAAAGGACCCCAGGGTAACTAAGCAACTCAAGGCCTCGCTCACATTGGCTAATGTTAATGTTCATAAGTCAACCATCAGAAGAACACTGAACAACAACGGTGTGCATGGCAGGGTTGCAAGGAGAAAGCCACTGTTCTCCAAAAAGAACATTGCTGCTCATCTGCAGTTTGCTAAAGATCACGTGGACAAGCCAGAAGGCTATTGGAAGAATGCTTTGTGGATGGATGAGACCAAAATAGAACTTGTTGGTTTAAAAGAAAAGTGTTATGTTTGGAGAAAGGGAAACACTGCATTCCAGCATAAGAACCTTATCCCATCTGTGAAACATGGTGGTGGTAGTATCATGGTTTGAGCCTGTTTTGCTGCATCTGGGCCAGGGTGGCTTGCCATCATTGATGGAACAATGAATTCTGAATTATATCAGAGAATTCTAAGGGAAAATGTTCATCTGTCCATGAACTGAATCTCAAGAGAAGGTGGGTCATGCAGCAAGACAACGACTCTAAGCACACAAGTCGTTCTACCAAAGAATGGCTGAAGAAAATAAAGTTAATGTTTTTAATGGCCAAGTCAAAGTCCTGACATTAATCCAATCGAAATGCTGTGGAAGGACATGAAGCGAGCAGCTAATGTGAGGAAACTCACCAACATCCCAGAGCTGAAGCTGTTCTGTACGGAGGAATGGGCTAAAATTCCTCCAAGCCGGTGTGCAGGACTGATCAACAGTTACAGGAAACGTTTAGTTGCAGTTATTGCTGCACAGGGGGGTCACACCAGATACTGAAAGCCAATCACTAATATGTAATATTGGATCATTTTCCTCAATAAATAAATGACCAAGTATAACATTTTTGTCTCATTTGTTTAACTGGGTTCTCTTTATCTACTTTTATGACTTGTGTGAAAATCTGATGATGTTTTAGGTCATATTTATGCAGAAATATGGAAAATTCTAAAGGGTTCACAAACTTTCAAGCACCACCGTACATTACAGTACCATAAAAACACTACGTGACTATGGTAATGTCCGGTCAACGTCCCGTCTCACAGAATGTAATGCGGCCCTTAAACGATGAATACCTGTATATAACAGAGCATTTAAGCCTACTGTATGCTTCAGTAAGAATATAGACCCATTCTCAATTCCTTTACTCTTCAATGGACTTCAAAACCATCTCTTGACTCTTGATGCAGGTGTGCCAGTGTTGAACTTCATGTTTAGCTTTGACATCTTAGACAACTGGTGAGGAAGAGGGAGTGAGGCAACCTTCACAACTTTGAAGCACACATAAAGCTTGGATCAATTGTATTTGTAAAGGTGCAGTGGGGAGAAACTCACCATCCTCAAACCAGACCTAAATCAACATTTCAAAGTCTTTACAGAGGTCTGTGCTTTCATGGTGGATCAGAGAGTGGAGGATTGGCATGGTTTCATTTACATGGCTCTGAAATAAGCTGCCATTCTGTCTCTGAGAGGGAAAGGTGGTGCCATCAGATAATCCGATTTGATTACATCTCTAAAACTGAAGTAACTGTATGCCACACAATCATATGTCGTAATTGGGAAGTTATCTTGATGTAAATGGACCAACCCTTGGGTAGATTTCAGAGAAGCAACCAGTGGCACAAAGAAGTGCTTAGAAGGGATCTCATCCTCATCTAAAAGCAAGAGATGGTCTGAATTGGGAGGAGAAAGAAAGAAAGAGAGAAGATTCGAGAGAAAAGTTTGAGTGACTCGTCGAGAGAGCCGGATCTGTGGACCTGTCACTTGATTAGTCCTCTTGATTAGCATTTATAAGAGGCCCTGGTGCTCTATTATTTGCATTCCTATTTAGCCATGATTTTGTGGAGGGCACTCCATGATTAAACTTGTCAGTGGTTCTGATTGACAGGGTCAAATCTTCAGATTCCATTCGCCCGAATAAAAGCCAGAGAGGGAAAATGAGAATGAGAAGAGGGAGGAAAAATGAACATGTCAGCTTTTCTTTGCGCTCCTGCAGAGTTTTATGTGGATTCTCCTTTCTCTCTTAACCCCTTGCCACTCTCTCAGCCTCCCTCCCTCTGTCTCTGCACCTTGTCATTTCACGTAGGTCAGGAATGCTTTAATTTTAAGGATAGACTCCACCTGTCAGGGGAGGTAGAATGGCATGTATTTCAGGAGATGAGATGTGAAGCATGTAAAATAATAAGAACAGAGGAGACAAAGAGCTCACTTTATTGGACAGATTTAATTACTCTGAATAGAGATTAAAGCAGGCAATCCACTGGGGTGTGAAATTAACCCTTGATTACTGATGAATCTTCAAATGGAGGCAGAAAAACAACCTTTTTTTCCTTTTCCTTCCTTTCGGCAGTAATTGTTTTTTTTTTTCCTTTCTGAGAGACCCTCACATGAGTGTGCCACTGCCAGGATGGGATGATAGTGGGTGACTACATTACTAACCACGGCCAAATTGCTAACTGAAGAAGATCGACATGACATGAAATCCAGAGCAGTAGTTGCATCAGGGAGCGCTAACCTTTCAGTGAGCCCTGGGTTTACTCCCACAGGACGCGCTGTGGAGAAAACAACAATTATCAAACACCCCAATGGAAGGTGATGCAGTTTGCTGCAGATGGAATTTGAAATTTGATTCCCTGCTTTTGTTTTGGATCCAGCTTAATAATAGTATAAAGCCCTAAAATAATCAGACAATAAAGCCTTGGTGATATAAGCCTTGTGATACAAGCTTTATGATAAATCAGAATAGGGGTCTGGGTCTCCTGCCACAGACTGTCTTTATTGGTTTACACCAAATTACCTCCTCAGAAGGCTCAGACAAAATATTCCATTTGTTTCTTGTCTAGTGTAATTTGAGCTGGAATCCCTAAATCAAACCATACCGTGCATGTTCGGATGAATTATTATTAAGATGCCACAGAATTGACAAGAGTCGGTTTTGCCTGACAAGAGGCGGGCTTCATTTTTGGATATTTGCACTTAAAATACATTCATCCATGGGGTGTTGATCTTTACTAAGCTCGACCAACAAACAAATCAAAGTCAGAAGATACCTGTACCCAAGTACACGTGTCGCTTAATATTTACATTTACAGCATTTAGCAGAAGCCCTTATCCAGAGCGACTTACAATTGGTACAGTCTTACAAGCCAAGCAATTGTGGGTTAAGGGTCTTGCTCAAGGACCCAACAGTGGCAGCTTGGCAGTGGTGGGATTTGAACCCTGGACCTTCTGGTCCATAGTACAGTACCTTACCCGCTAGGCTACCACAGTCCCACTTATATAACAAATTGTTACGCAATACTGTACTATACAAATCAATGCTATATGGGGCACGGTAGTGTACTGACATTGTTACATAGCCAATACACTGCAGTGTTTACCATACAGTGATTTATTTAATGCCAACACTAGCTGCCACATATCGACACTCAGCTCATTGCTTCACCCAGTCCCTCCTTGCCCCATGCCCATGCTCTTTCCATCTTACACACACACAAACACGTTTAATGAGAAACTGTCTTTTATGTGACAGTGCAACATTTCCTGATGTATTTAAGATGAGATGAGATAAAGCATTTCAGAATAGGGCAGGGAACTGAGAAGCCTGCAGAAACTGTGAGAGGTCTTATTTAACTGTTGTTCTGCCATACAGAGACTGGTAGGCAGGCAGCACTGTCGCCTCATAGCAAGCAGGACCTGGGTTCGATTCAAGGTGGAGTGATCTGGGTCCTTTCTGTGTAGAGTTTGTATGTTCTCCCCATGGTGGTGTGGCTTTACTCCGGGTGCTGCGGATTCCTCTTACAGGCCAGAGAGACAGGCATTGGGTTAACTGATTACGCTAAACTGCCCACAACCTGAGTATATACGACTAGTTTCGATATAACCTTGAGTATTGATGTAGGCTTGTGTCTGTCGCTGAATGGGCTTCGATGCTGAAGAGCGATGTTAAATAAACTAAACAAACAAATTTTCAAATAGAAACTAATTTGCAACCAAATCACAAATGTTGGTGCTCGTAATTAGCGTAGATAAATATTTTAATAATAAGGATCATAACCTTATCAGACCACAGACGTATATGGGAATGGACATTTTCTTGTACAAGCTTTTTTTCTTTTACAATTAAACGTTACTCCCTTTCAGTTGAAAGAAATTCCTAGAAACATTAGGTTTAAAATTGTAAACAAAATGCTCTATTCTAACAGTGCAATACCTCTGTACAATATTTGTTATATTCGGGGTTTTTTTATTCTAGCAGTGCAATTCTAATCTTTAAGTGCAAAGACTTTGTTTGACTGATTTTATTCTGTCCTTGTGGAGATTTGCACTATGGGTTATGATTCCTCCAGGATTCCTCCAGCTCCTGTTAGTTTTAGCCACTCATACTACCTGGCAACAAAGTTTAAACCAGGCTTTTTCAGTCTTTTACCTGCTGTGTGAAGTAACTAAGGAATTAAGTCATTTTAAGAAATTGATCAGTGACTTTGTTAGCCAGTAGGAGTGACCCACAATCAATAAATTATTTTAGGGTGTTCTTTCCCTACTTTGTCTTCCTATACAGAACAAGGTCTCTGTTGATTCTGCTCTTTATGTGAGTTTATGTACTTTATGTTTTATGTAGAGTTTGACCAATAACTTGACAATCAGGGATTTTGCTACATTCAGTGTCAAACAGTATTTTTTGTTGTTTTTTTTTCCAGGGAAGGTAACACGCAAGGTTTCAAACAGGTATTGTGGGAATTCAGTAGATAGGTCCAGTTATAGAAACACTGGCAATTGTATTTATCATAGACTAAACAGTATTTTCAGTGCAGATCCCTCATTGACTGTATACTTGCTTGTAACCAAAAAAAATATAACCAGCGGAAGGGTGTATTTTGAACTTGTGGTCTTGGTTTGAGGCTTTGCTGTTTAGATGGCTCACCACAAATATCCCACTGTAATCCACACAGAAATGAGGCGTTTTAAAATCCAGTGAGAATTCATTTCAGATGACAGGCTAGGGTGTTTTTGCCAGATGGCCTGAAAGAATGGTAAATGTTCCTAAACGACTGACTGACTCCCCATTGTTGAGCAGAGCGAGCATAAGAGTTTCAAGGGACATCATGGAGTATAGGAGATAACATTATTTCAGAGCAGGCATATTTAGTACTGGTTCCACTCGTAATAATCACTTAAATATAGATACGCTAAAACGCCATAAGTATGTAGAAATCACTTTTTAGCTATTTCTGTTATTTTGGCCACATTCACTGTTAACAGGTTCATAATACATGACATAGACAAAGGTTCTGACCAACTTTTCTAATTACTGAGCTCTGCTAATACAGCAACACTCACTTGTATGACATTCAGAATTTCTGGATTCTCCTTAGACAAACAGTGGCAGTAGAATGGGTTGTACTGAATACCCAGTGACTCTCAAGAACAAGTCAGTTCTAACTTTCGGCCCTGCTGTCCTTAAATAGAGTCCATAGAGAATTGGGTTGCCAACTTTGATTGAGAACTTGTCTGGCTTGCACAGAATCTTGAACTTAAAATGGAAAAAAAAATGGAATGCCAAAAGTGAATCGGGCTTATTCAGTAACTTTAGAATTGACCTCACAGTCATGTTCCAAAATCCAGTGAAAAGCTCTCTTAAAAGAACAAAAGCTGTTGTAACAGCAAATGGGGGGCAAACTCCATGCTAATACCCATGTTTTGGATGTAATTTTGGGTGTCCACTTTTGTCTATACAGTATAAGATCGCAAGGAATACAGGCATGGACTCTTCATATGGAAACAGTGGCAGTACAATTGGTTGTCCTGAACATCTCAGTGACTCCCAGTGTGACATTTTCACATTTAACACCTCCTGGAAAGAGTTAAGAAATGTTCATAAAGAAATGGTTAGCCACCTTAGATGGAGAACCTGGCTGTCTTGCACTGAGGTTTGACATTAACTCCATCAGACACCTTTGAGATGAACTAGAATGCTTGTGTGGCAGGGCTTATTGTCTTACATCAGAATTTAGTGGAAAGCTTTCTTAGAAGAGTGAAGGTTGTTGTAGCAGCACATGTTTTTTTGGATGTAATTTTTTGGGGTGTTTACAAGGGGTGTAACAATACACTCTGCTCACGATTCGGTTTGATTCACGATAATGGAGTTCACGATTCGATTGTCTCACCATTATTGATTGTACATTTGACAAAAAGGCGTTCCTTTTTTGTTTCTGTAGTGTAAACGATGAAAACAACATTTCCTTGTACAAATTTATTTTAACAATAAAACTTTACTCCTTTGCAATTAAAAGAAATGACTAGAAAATTTTAAATTGTAAACAAAATGCCCTATTCTATCAGTGCAATACCTCTGTACAATACTTCTTATACTCAATATTCCTCTATTAGTACAAATCTAGTCTTAAAGTGCAAAGTCTTTGTGTGTCTGACTGACAAATGTGTGACCGTCTTCTGCTTTTTGTGTAGATGTGCAGTGTTCTTGAGCAACAATCCTACTTTCATTGTATAATTGTACTTATCTTACTGTAGCTTCACCATAGTTTAAATAACCAGATGTAAACACTCATTTCTATTAGTCAAGAATAACAATTCAAAAGTGTACTATTGTGGTATAAAAATTTAAACAACAACAAAAACTTTAGTCCCTTGCAATTAAAAGAATGGGGGATTCTCACTGAAACAGGATGTGTGTCCGAGTATGACTGGAACTGCATTAGATGGCAGCAAAATCAAGAACATGATGATGCATCGTCCCATCCGACAAGGGACACCATCCCATTTTTTTGCATCGCGCTGCCTCGTGTCACGATGCATCGTTACACCCCTAGTGTTGACAAATGTTTGGCTATATACTAATATACTATAGATTAAAACTATGGAGAGTAAACCAATACAGCCACCTGACAACTACAGCATGCTACACCTTGCTACAACTGCAGCTCACTAAAATGTGACGTTTTTCTTTACTTCTTGTTGTCGGAAATGCGTCTGTTGAGATATCGTCTTCACAGTCTGCCATATATTTGTGTGGTGAGGTCAGGGGTGGCAGACGTGTAGGTATATACGTTCAAACTTCAAATACAGATGTGGTTGCTGCAACATGTGTGTGCACGCTTGTGCGTTCATGTAATTAGCGGTAATTAATGAAGAGAAAGCGAAGACTCGTTTGTATTTCAAATTATCCCATTAGCTCTTGTCATACCCGTGTACACAAAACAGCTTGAGTTCAATTAGTTTTTTGTCACACAAAAGTGATTATAAGCAGTGTGCAACCTGATTCATGAGATAACGCCTGTCTAATTCAGCAACCGATGGAGAATAGGCGTGGTACGAGTTCACTGTGACCCTCTTATGGACGACCCCTTTCCATAACTCTTTGGTAGTTTACAAATTAACCTTGGCGCACACGGCATGCAAGAAGCTGGTGTTTCAAACAGTGGTTGCTAATATGGGAAGCACAAAGTGTACAGGGTGTGAACAAAAAACAGAACCTTGTAATAATATTAAACTCAGGAACTAATAACGCTTAGGATTTTCTTTTGCCTTCAGAAACGCGTTAATCTTCAGAATGCTCTCAAGCCCTAAATACACTGTAGCTGGACTATAGCACAGCTGAAGTCCTGTGATGCCATGTGCAGTCGTACTACTCCTATCCAGAAGCAAACAGCCACAAATCAGTGAAGATACAAAATACACAGTATGGCACAGAGCCAGTAACACAAGAGACCGACACAGAATTGTAGGGACAGCGACAGCCCCTTCACGAGGTCTTAAATAAGGTGTGTGAGTGATTGAGATCAGGTGTTTGTAATTGGCTACAGGCCCATGGCTAGTTTTTGGGTAAAAGTGGCCACTAGTGGACAGGTGAAGGGTGTAATGTAATGTGGTGCAGAATGTTTTCTTGCTCATCTTTGGGCCAGTTAACAGCAATCAATCATCGCTTGAATGCTAGTCTACTGGAACAATGTTGCTGACCAAGTGCATCCCTTCATGACCACAACTTGCAGCTTCCAGCATGATGCTGCACCACGTCACAAAGCAAAAGTCCATTGTCCTTCAGTGCTCTCCCCAGTCACTGAATCTAAACCCAAAAAAACACCTTTGGGATGTGGCAGCATGGGAGGAGGACTGTATGAAAGTGCACCTCAAAAATCTGCAGGAATGTGCGATGCAATCATGTTAACATGGAGCATGATCGGTCATTCCAAAAAAGTTGGGACAGGGACAATTTAGTAGTAATGATGTGTTTTTCCTGTTAAATGATTTCAAACAGGTAATGTCAACAGGTGGTTGTAACCATGATTTGGTATCAAGGCAGCATCCATGAAAGTCTGAGTGTTTGAGGAGCAAAAATGGGCAGATAATCTCCAGTTTATGAAGAAATGAATGAGAAAATCATCGAAATATTTAAAAGCAATTTTCCTCAAAGAAAGACTGGAAGGGATTTGCATATTTCTCCCTCGATCTGGTGGAACTTGAGTGTATAAAGGGCAAAGGTGCAAGTTTAAACTGAAGATCTGTGATGTCTGACCCTTCAGATGGCACTGCATTAAGAACCATCATTCATCAATAGCCGACAGAACCACATGATCAAGGGATTACTTTGACAAAGGGATTACATTCACAAATACCACTTAAAACTTTACTGTGCATAAAAAAGAAGCCTAATGTTAACCATGTCCTGGGTGTTTGCAGATACAATGGAACAAAATAACACTTGAAACACTTCATGGCTTGGTGCCAAAAATGTCTTTTAAGTGTGGAATGTCAACATTTCAAAGTGACAACGGCTTTGCTGTCCACACATTTTTGGCATGTTTTGCAGACCTGAAAAGCAGGAATGGATGTATATTTCGAAATCAAATAAAGTTGACCTGAAAGGCATTAAATATCTTCGGTTCTTACTGCCTGCAATGAAATAAAAGTCAAAGTAAATGTAAGATACGCTGTCTTTATTCTTTATTTGCATTTTCCATAAAGTCCCAACTTTTTCTGATTTGGGGTTGTAGTTTAATGTTTAAGGAATTGTTTTAATCTAGTCTTCAACATATAATTGCACCTCAAAACAGTTAAATTAGTGACTTTAATGAACCTGCTAATTATCCAACACTAACTAATTTAAACACTGACTTCATTTCGGTCGTTTTGTAGTATACGTCCGTTGGTTTCTATCAAGCCTGATCATGAGAGCTAAAGATTTGAGCTATTTATTTGACAACAAAGAATTTCGACATGATTCACTCATATTCACATCCAGAACAAAAAAAAATAAAAATAAAAATAAAAATTGGCATTTAATTACATTAAAGGTTCGCTCCAGTTCTCTACTAGCAAATTCTGAAAGCTCCTGAAAGCACCATTTTGTATTTTTTGAATGGCAAAACTCAGCAGTTGGTGTGCGTCTACGCTCGTCCCAGTGTGCTTGCACTGGCCTGCTATTCAGAGGCTGAATAAAACTTTAACAGATGTTGCTGTTAATTACAACAGGAGGGGGAAATGCAATTTAAACACTTTTATTAATTAGTTCCAATGGAAGTGTAAGGCCAATGAGAGAAAAAAGCTTGAGGGGATAGGGTAAACCAGACATGTGTAAAAAAAACAAAACAATGTCAGTGACTCAGATCAAATAACTTGCTTCAGATGTGGCATGATCATTCAGATGCCCTGTAATTAAATTAACCATACAAAGCAATAGTGGTATGTACATGAGAATGTTCAGAAATGTAACAAGCTTGAGTTGTAAATTCACACAACTCTGTATATAGGATATAGAGATATAGAAACAATGCAGATGCCTCATTGACCAAAAATAAAAAACACAAAAAAACTCACCAAGGAGAAGTTGTTAGAATCAAATGAAACTCAGGATATGTTTATTGAAGAAAACTGTACAACTGAAAGGAGGCTCTAGTACCCTGTTAGGCCGCCACGATACAAGATGAGATATAATTTAATTTAAGATGAGATAGATATCCTGTGGCACATCTGCCCACAGATGTCGCAGCTGGGACTTTAGATCCTGAACATTGGTAGGTTGCCGAAGCTGGCATACCAGCTGGTCCCATAAATGCTCGATTGGTGATAAATCTGGCGAACAGGCAGGCCAAGGAAGTGGTGCAATCTGGTGAGATTATCCTGCTGAAAAATGGCAGTTGGAAAACCTGCCATGAGAGGCAACACATGGCCGCAGGCTAAATCACTGAGTTTTTTGTGTCCCTCATATCACTACCTAACACTGTCGTATGCCATGGCTCCCCAGTTCATCACACCAGAGGTTGGAGCAGTGTCTCACTCCACAGCAAAGTCAAGATTGAAGAACTAACCATGAGGCCTCCATACTCGAACCTGACCATCATCGGATCCAAAACAGAACCTTGATTTGTCACTATAGACGAGAAGGTTCCCTGTAGCAGTCTAGGTGTCTTGTTCAAGACACCATTGCAAACAAAGGCAATGGTGGCCGACTTGGTGGCAAAACACAATGGGCAACGTGACAAATGGGCAACAAATTTCCTTGTGCCAAGCACCTGGAAATGGTCTGGGAAGAGACAAGGATATGTAGTGAAGGTGCCACCTGTGTTTGAATGGTGGACAGCAAAACTGTGGAAGCTGCCCCTGCTTGTCGGCGGATCAAGCGATCCTCTCTACTGGTGGCCTGTCTGGGCCATCCAGAGTGTGTTCGCCATAGGTGCGTGCCCTCATGGAACTACTTCCCCCAACACCTCCTAACAGATAGGTCACAATGGCCCAGATGGCAATTTGTTGAAACAACCATCCTGCTTCCTGCATCCTCTCAGTTCAATGATGTGCCCCCTCTCAAAGTCTGTCACCTGGGTAAAATGTCTTCAAGTGTGTCATAGAAGCATGTCTAGCAGTCAACAATCTCTCACCAAGAGGTACACTACCCAAAGGTGGCCACTGAGGATCTATTTATAGGGCAGCAGGGGAAGAACTTTAATGCCCTCGTGGCGAGTCAGTGTCTAATGTATGATGCAACTGCACGCCGAGTTTCGCAGCAATCCCACATTTTTATCTTTTTTTTTTAAATCCACGAGTATACGTATATAAAATGCAGGCTTAGATTAGGCTAAGATTAATAGATGCTTCCCTGTGGTTTAAGGGTTGTGAACATAGCAGGCAAGAGCAAAAATCCATGTATTTCCCAGCATATTCTCCTTCCTTCCTCAAAGGTGCTTAATAAGATTCCTTCCCATGTGCCCAAACATAATAAATGGCCAAAAAAGCACTGTGACACAAAGAAATGACTGAGCCGGTGTATAAACGAGCGACAAAAAATGGCTCAAGAGAGTGACTGGGGAGAAGAAAAGTGGGCCCATGTGCTGGGCTTTGTGAAGAAAGGTAAGATAATCAATTAATCGTGGCAGTAATTGGATGGCGGGTAAAGGCATAATGCTGTAGCCTAATGAAAGTCATCCGTTGCACAGATTCCCGCTCGTTGGCCTCCCCCCCATCATCGGCGGGATCTCAGGTGCTTAGCCATGCAGATCTGTCTGACAGCCCAGTACATCTCTGTCTGCCTAATTGGACAGTATAGAGTTGTTTATGGATATTGAAGACATTTAGGGCTCAGTTGGGGGCTGCTCAAAAAATCATTAGTGCAGGGCCTCTGAAACCGGACTATCTGCTTCCTACTACAAAATGCTTGTCTCTGTCATCTGTACAGAAATGGGGCTTTTTAAAATTTCACAAGCAGCATTTGAATAAGGCAGTACGTGAAAAGCTTAAGCCATGGCTAGTGAGGCAGAGGGATTCCAATTAGGGCTGTTACAAACGTGGAAGCTCAGTTCCGATACTAAACAACATTTTTTCTACTCTTCAGCAGTAATTACGTTTTCACAGCTTATAAAAATGCAGTACATGCTATTATGTTGTCTATACCTCTCAGTATGGAATGCATGTGTATAAAAAGCCTAATATTACACACACATCCAGGATATATAGGATTTTTAAAGAATGTAATTGTAAATTATGGTGGAAAATAAGTATTTGGTCAATAACAAAAATTCAACTCGATACTTTGTAACATAACGTTTGTTGGCAATGACAGAGGTCAACGTTTCCTGCAAGTCTTCACCAGGTTTGCACACACTGTAGCTGGTATTTTGGCCCATTCCTCCATGCAGATCTCCTCTAGAGCAGTGATGTTTTATGGAAACACACATTTTCAACTCCCTCCGCAAATTTTCTATGGGGTTGAGGTCTGGAGACTGGCTAGGCCACTCCAGGACCTTGAAATGCTTTTTACGGAGCCACTCCTTCGTTGCCCGAGCGGTGTGTTTGGGATCATTGTCGTGCTGGATGACCCAGCCACGTTCCATCTTCAATGCTCTCACTGATGGAAGGAGGTTTTGGCTTAAAATCTCACGATACATGTCCCCGTTCATTCTTCCCTTAACAGATCAGTCGTCCTGTCCCCTCTGCAGAAAAACAGCCCCAAAGCATCCACAGTAGGTATGGTGTTCTTGGGATGCAACTCAGCATTCTTCTTCCTCCAGTTGAGTTTTTACCAAAAAGTTCTATTTTGGATTCATCTGACCACATGATATTCTCCCAATCCTCTTCTGGATCATCCATTTGCTCTCTGGCAAACTTCAGACGGGCCTGGACATGTACTGGCTTTAGCAGGGGGACACGCCTGGCACTGCAGGATCTGAGTCCCTCTCGGCGTAGTGTGTTACTGATGGTAGCCTTTGTTACTCTGGTTCCAGCTCAAACAGGTAAACATTAACACAGGTAACGAGTGGACAGAAAAGCTTCTTAAAGAAGAAGTTACAGGTCTGTGAGAGCCAGAAATCTTGCTTGTTTGTGGGTGACCAAATACTTCTTTTACACCATACTATACAATTAAATTCTTTGAAAATCCTACAGTGTGATTTCCTGGATTTATTTCTCATTTTGTCTCTCATAGTTGAAGTGTACCTACCTCATCTTTCTGTATCTTTCTACACACATACACACACACTAACTGGGTAAAAATACTTGGAAATACTTACTCCCCATTTCACACAACACTATCACCATCTTTACATTCTCTACACATCTCAGAATCTGGCTAACAACAGCAGCAGATGATCACCTAGGTTCTGAATAACTAATCTTACATGACTACATAAAACTTACACTCTCCAATGCAATGAACCACAAAGACAAAGAACTCACAAAGGAAAGAGGAGAAAGAAGATCTTGCTTGCTTTCTCTCCCACATTCCAGCTATAGAGCAGAGACCCAATGAAAGAAAAACATGGTCTATTGTTTGCGCGCAAGGGCGCACACACACACACACACACACACACACACACACACACACACACACACACGCACGCACTAAAGTAATGTTTCTACCCATCAGTGCCTTTACTTATCACTTGCCTGGTGACATTGAACTTCCCATGCCCTGGCCACCGAGACACATCTCTGAACTCGGACAATCACTCTTCATCCTCTCTTACAATTTAGTAATGAAGTATTGATTTCCAGATTCGCTTCTTATGGATGATATTAGATTTGCTTTGATAAACTGTGTCGAGGCCCCCTAATCTGCACTGTCCCTTTTCCCCTGCTGTCTGTAAAACAAAGTACCACTGGAGAGATAATGACCAGGGAACATCGATGAACTCGTTTCATCAATTTGTAACACTTGACAATGAAAAAAGGCTCCCATTTTTCACGCCACCAATGTCATAGTTTATTGCTCAGGGTAGGGTCTTATTGGAAGCTTGACATCTTGGCTGTAATCTATGGGCCCCTGTGTGCCGGTTACTTCGAAAGGAAATGTTTGGCTACAAACGTGAACATTAGCGTTGCACCTGGGTTGGCTGGTTGTGCGTGGCCACCAGGGATCCATGCATCACATCAGCAAATACAACAACAACGCAGAGAGGCTGGAACATGGCCGTTAGGGGCCAGAGGAGGGAAGGTTATGACATGCATAAGTCATGAAGCTGTGCTTCATCTTTGTCAAGCAGAACTGCTAAAAGAACGAAAATAATAACTACAACAAGTGAGTAACAAAGGCCCTCTTTACTGGAGTGCCATGTATACATCAGGTGTTGTTAAAAAAAAAGAAACCATGGTTTTTACCAGTTATACGTTCCCCTCCAAATAGTCTCAGATTCCATCTGCTTCTCTTGGTCATGGTGGCAACTGATTGAACCGATCCTCCTGGGGGATTATCCAGATGTTCCCTAGTCAACTGTGAAATATAAACCCTCCAACAGGTCCTGGGCCTTCCCTGGGCTCTCTGTCTAGAAGAGTCTGATTGATGTGCCTTTAAATAAGTAAGTAAGGAGCCTCAGAATCCAGAGAAGTCAAAGCCCCTTCTGGACATGGTCAACAAGTGCCATTTGTGAATGCATCTCCATATTGTACTGCACAAAGGACCCCAGGGTAACTTCTAAGCAACTGAAGGTCTCTCTCACATATGGCTGATGTTAATGTTCATGAGACCACCATCAGAAGAACACTGAACAACAAATGGTGTGCATGGCAGGGTTTCAAGGAGAAAGTCACTGCTCTCCAAAAAGAACATGCTAAAAATCATGAGGACAAGACAGAATGCTATTGGAAGAATGTTTTGTGGATGGATGAAGCCAAAATAGAACTTATGTTTGGAGAAAGGAAAACACTGCATTCCAGCATAAGAACCTTATCCCATCTGTGAAACATGGTGGTGGTAGGATCATGGTTTGGGCCTGTTTTGCTGCATCTGGGCCAGGACGGCTTGCCATCATTGATGGAACAATGAATTCTGAATTATATCAGAGAATTCTAAAGGAAAATGTTCATCTGTCCATGAACTGAATCTCAAGAGAAGGTGGGTCATGCAGCAAGACAACGACCCCAAGTACACAAGTCGTTCTAAGAACCAAAGAATGGTTAAAGAAGAATAAAGGTAATGTTTTGGAATGGCCAAGTCAAAGTCCTGACCTTAATCCAATTGAAATGTTGTGGAAGGACCTGAAGTGAGCAGCTAATGTGAGGAAACCCACCAACATTCCAGAGCTGAAGCTGTTCTTTACGGAGGAATTGGCTAAAGTTCCTCCAAGCCGGTGTGCAGGGCTGATCAACAGCTACAGGAAGGGGGGGTGTCACCAAATACTTTTGCCACTCACTAATATGTAACATTGGATCATTTTCCTCAATAAATAAATGACCAAGTATAACACTTTTGTCTCATGTCTTTAACTGGGGTCTCTTTATCTACTTGTGTGAAAATCTGATGATGTTTTAGGTCATATTTATGCAGAAATATAGAAAAATCTAAAGGGTTCACAAACTTTCAAGCACCACTGTATGTATATGTGTGTATATATGGGGTGGCATACATATGGTGGTGGCCAATCAGATTGTGGGGGGGGGGGGGGTTGCACGGGCCACCCCTTCTGGACAGTTTTGGTGCTTCCAGTTTGGAACCCAGTAATGACTGCTGCCACTGAGGACAGAGGATTTATATGCAGTACACACTTCTGCTTTGTACAATGAGCCTATCTGGTATCATGACTGAGCTGTTGTCGCTTCTACAATGTAGATTGTTTGTAGCTGTTGTTGTTTCCACTTACGCAGCACATTCATCTGGGATATCTCTAGCGGAAAAGAAATCTGATGACCTGGCTTGTCAGAAACTTGGTGTCCTATGATAGTGCCATTTTGAAAGACTGATTTTTTTCCCCACTGTCACTGTTTGTCTGTGAAGATCCTGTGGTCGTACGGTTAATTTTAGCTATGGGTCTGGGTTAAATAGCCAAACCCACTAACCCAAACCACATAGTTTTGTTATGAAGGGCTGAGGAAACAAAAGTAATATGAGGTAAAGCTGCATCTTTTGAGCTGTGACTTTATGATACTTCGCATGACATCCGACTAGAAGTTCAATCGGATAAGAGGTCAGGAGGCAGTAAACTGACACCAGCTCTGGGCTCTGAAACAGCACACTTTGAGATAATCCTAGAGCTGACCTCAATGATGGACAGCTGAATCTCTTTTGACTTTGCTGTTTATTTACAACAGGCAGGCTGTTCTATGGACTAGCACGATTTCACAGGTGAACGCACACCCATCGTAAAGAAAGAGCACTAGGGGGAGGTGAAGAGATAACAGCAGTGTTTCTGAAGTGTAGATGGATGATAACTCACTTAAACTGCTTGCAACGCTATGGTACAACAGCGCTTTCTCGGCATTCAATAAACCAGGATCCTTCTGCTTTACCATACAAACCATTAGCAGAGCAAATGCCATTACGTGGTTGGGGGTTGGGGAGCCAAGAGGCTGCTTTCCCTTTGTCTTTATAAGTGCGCGTGAGGGAGTATCCCTTCTTGGAGCTTCAGAAACATTTCCCCAAGACTCCAGAGTGTTCCACCCTGCTCGCTATAATTTCATTCGCTCTCCCACCCATCCCCCAGTGATCTACATGCATAGTGCTTATCAACTGGATTACCGGCAGGTAAAGACACGTAACCTAATTTGCGGTTCCTCGTTTTGTGTGTGTGTAGTATTCAGTGTCAAAGCACATTAGCCGATGCAGGGGATTGCTTCGGTGGATAGATGGTGCAGCAGCTTCCTTTCCAGCAGAAAGCAGGGGACGGGGATATGAATCATATGGATGTTCACGCGCATGAAATCAATACTAGGCCCCTGAATGCAAATAAAGCTGCAGGTTTGCTATTCACCTCCAACCACAAAAGAACTCACCTGAACCAGCTGAAACCATCAAGTTCTGTTTTGTTGCTTGGCCTTTTAGAACACCTCTCCTTAGCAGCTGTCAAAAACAGGCAATTAGGCAAAAAAGTGTGTGTTACTTATCAAACTGGCTTACAAGTCCAAGTTAAGGACACCAGTGAAAATGCTTCCATTTTGCATTTGTCCTTAAACGTAATGCAAAGTTTTACCTCACAAATCATTGAATCATTATAGCAATTTGAGTGAACACATCTTTAAATAAACCTTTTCATAAATTTCAATACAGCAGCACCACGCTACTCATCGTTAATTCGTTCCAGAAGGCTCATGGAGTGCCGAAAACACTGAGCGAACAACGCAATTGGAATTAATCCGTTCCAGACTTCCAGAAAGTCCACACTGTATAAGGCATTACATACATTAATTTAGTTGTGTTGTACAGGCGCTCCCTCGTTTACAATGGTATTACTTCTTAAAACCCTTACATAAACCCACAGCTGGGCAAAATTATGAACACAAAGCAGGATGTTTCTAGACTACTTGTTGTGCTGGGGTGCACAAAGAATTTAGCACAACTGTGCATAACTAGTAAGCCTGTTCAACACTAAATAGATTACGTGATTTAAAACCAAAATGGACGTGACTCTGCCATGGATGAGAAATGAAGACCAAACAAACCCTAAAGAATTTAATATAAATTGCACCAAGTTTGTTTACTCTAACAGAAATGATACCTTCTCTAGTTTAATGAATGCCTTTGCTTTAGTGGTCTAATATGTACTTTTGGTACGTTATAAGTGGCTAGCCAAAACAAAGCTACGAGCTATCATTACGTTGGCTGCAGCGTGGCTGACTTTCCGTTAACCCATGCAAAAAAAGGTAGAAACTGGCTTTGAGTGAAAGCGTTAGCCACTCAAGCTTTGGGAAAGATGCTCAGGCATTATGGGAAATGTAGTGCATGTATTTAATTTCAGTGATGTGTCCTGTAGTTCTGCTCAGCACTCCAGGATAAAATGGACTTTTTAGCGCCTTGATTTTAGTGGGGCACATGAACATTTTACGTGGGCACGTGCCCCAATGAAGTGGACCTAATGACATTTCTGACACAAAGTCTGTTTCATAATAAAAGTGTTGTATAGTTCATGTAATTTATTGAATGATGTACTGAAAGTGAAAAACAAACTTAGTCCATTGGCGAACTCGGGGCGCTGCTGCTCAGCTTGTCTCAAAGCAGCTTCACAATTTTAGATTATCTTCTAAATTATGAAGCCAACCTCAAATTGAGCAAGGCTAGGGTGACAGTGGAAGAAAAGAAATCTTGATAAGGAAGAGGACCAAGGTTAAAAAACAGACCCATACTGCTTGGGTGGCGTGGATGTTATATGTAAGAATTCTAATTAACAAGTTTAAAGTAATAGCTAAAAAAAAAAAAAAAAAAAAAAAAAACTAAATAAATATTAGCAGAGAGAGCATATTTAAAAATATAAGAATTAAAATAAAATAACAGGTAGACTAACAATTGTGAGAAAACGAAATATTATGAAGAGTATAATAAAAGAGAGACAATAAAAGCTATAGCTTCAAGTGCCCCCATAAATGCTCAACGAGCTTTAGGTCAAGTGACTGTGGAGGAAATTCCAAGACAGTCAGCACTTCTTAATCGTCTTTGGTCTTCAGGTAGTTGTTGCAAAGCTTTGAGGTGTGTTTTGGGTCGTTATCCTGCTCTAGTACGAGTACTCCTCCACAAGCAAGCATTTTCACTAGTGCTCTAAAACTTTTGGCCGCCAGAATGTGTAGGGTATACATGTGCAAAGTGCAGCTTTCACTATGAAAGTTACTCCATTTGCTCTACTAAAGCTCAGGCAATTAGCAATTTTGCCTTCCCCCAAATCCTTATGTACTGGACTAATGTAATAATCCCATGTGTTACTGTCTTGCTGGGAGCTGTTGCCATTTTCTGATCTTCATGCTCGGTGTCTTCTCACTCATTCTCCATTAGATTCCAGTCTCGACATTCCCACTGTACGTAACTGAACAAATGCATGTGTGTCAATTAGTGTCTATGCCTTGTCCTGAATAGTTGTGATTATTATACAAGTATAAAATGATAGGTAGCTGTCTTGTAATCTGACAGCCCTCCCAACTGGCAAAGCACAGGCTCTGAAGGGGTGCGGAAAAAATATTTGGTTACAGCACAAAGAGCTTATTCTGTGACCTGTGCTAAAATTTCCTGGGAATTGAACAGCATAGCAAGTGTGTCCACACTGTGTGCTCTAAACTGAGTGTCATAATGTAAAATGAATTTAATTTCCTCTTTGTGTTCAGAGATTTTTCATGGCTCTGTGGTTGATGATTTAGAGTATATCGCATTGGCTTTTAATTCTGGGCACCTCAAGCACAACCCAATTTGTGTCATTAGCTACAGCCGTACTAAGTTAGATATCAATTTAGACATTGTACAGATGCACATTACAGGCCACAATAACTATACACTGCGTGTTTTAGTGTATACTATACAGACAAAAGTTTGTGGACACATAAAAACTGGAGTTTGCACCCCACTGTTGCCACTACAACAGCCTTTATTCTTCTAAAAGGGCTTCCCAATAGATTTCGAAACATGACTGCGAGGTCATCTTCTGATGTTAGACAATAAGCCCTGGCTCACTTGCCATTCCAGTGCATTTTCAAGGTGTCTGATGAAGTTGAGGTCAAGGTTCAGTGCAGGCCAGCCAAGTTTTCAATCAAAGTTGGCAAACCAATTCTCTATGGAGTTAAGAACATCAGGGCAGAAAGTTGAAGAACTGACTTGGAGGGAGAAACCTATAAATGCCATATTGAGAGTCACTAAGGAATTCAGTTCAACCCAATCTACTGCCACTGTGTTTCTCTGAGGAGAATCTAGAAGTGTTCCCTTTATATTATGAACGTCTTACAAGTGAGTGTTGCTAAAATAGAAATAGCAGAGCTGAATAACTAGAAGGGGTTATGTCTATATAGTGTTACTGCATTGTGTACACCAGGCTCTGTAAATGAGAGAAACAAAATTATATGGACAACCAACTTGACACACATCAGGTTAGTATGTGTTTCAAATGAGATAATACTACCCCCAAATCCCTGACTATCATATTTGTAAACCTATTTTTTCCACTTCTGGCGATGAAAAAAAAAGCAGAATGCCACTTAAATGACACTTCATTACTGCTGACTGTCAGGTTTTCAACCATCTATCGGACGCCTATTTCAGGCATGTATGATGGTCATCACTCGCACAGCACAAGTGACCGAATGGTAGCTGCTCCTGCTGCTGTGACCCATTAAAACTCTGGTGAATTCTTTCACTTTGTCAAGTAACCAAGCTAGTAAGACCATTCATCCTCAAACAAGTCCTGCCTTCTTTAGTGATTACTGACCATGATATGCCCATGATCTCAGCCTCGGTATTTAGCTCACAGCTCTGTCTGCGCCTCAGCTGGAAGACCGAGCATAATGTAGAAAGAGAAGGAGGAGAGATTACTTCCATCTACACATGAACCACTCATCTTCTGCACTTAGCTCAGGGAGTGAGAACAAAGGGTCAAGCCATCAGGAAACTTCGAAGACTTTAGGAACAGATGCTGTTGATTCAGCCCAAGCCACAGAGGCATTTGGTATAAGAGTTACACTTTGAAAGATGCTGTAAGGACTGCATATGAACATTAGATTCACTCCATCCTTTTGGCGTTGTCCATTTTTTCGATAATCTGCTCATTACATTTTGGAAGCCTGTCTGTAATCTAACAACGCCATTACAACATTTATTTAGCCAACCAGCTTTCCACATAAGAAAATGTTTTTAGAACAGAGCAGGAAAAAGTCTCTAGCTAAAAACGTAGTGCTCCATGCACGCTCGTGTTTGAAATATTAGGTTGTTAGTAAGAGCCATTATGAAGTGAGAAAGTGAGGCAAACGAAGAGTGATTCTTCAGCGAGGAGGTGCCATGTCCTAGCTATCACAGTCCAATGGCACCTGAGGGGGAATCTCATGGCTGTCATCCCAGAAAGCCTCCTGCACTGATGCAGGCCTGCCATCTGCTCTCCATATGAGATAAAAATGAGAGATTGTCCCTGAAAAGGCATCTTTCTCTCTGGTACGCACTCGCCCTCCCTGGGCGGATACATTTGAAAAATTGTTAAGACAACATTTTTTTACATTTTTAGATTTCAAAATTAGAAGAGCACTCAGCGTATAGCTATTCAGGCCAACAACTTGGCACCAAATCATTTCATGTATATTACTACAGTCTTCTTTTTGGTCTCGGAAACCCATTTGGCAGCTGATTGGGAGCAACGACAAAAAAAAAAAAAAAAACACAAAGCACGATACCCTTCCAGATATGCCCTTCCTGTAACTAACCTATCCCCGCCTTTTGTTCCAGCATTCTGCGCAAATTATTCCCGGCCCCCAATGAGCCGACCAGAAGCAGCATTATTTTATGACACAGGCAGGGAAGATGAGGGAGGGAAAAAAACGCAGCTAAAAAGAAGCGAGAAAAAAAGGAAGATGGGCGAAAGGGGGAGAAAAAAGGTCCTTCAGGGAACATGGTGTAAATGAACTTCCAGGAATGACACAGGCGAGCAATGAGGCATGGATAGAAAATATACGCCGCACATCATCGGATAGAGATGCCGGTGGAAATGGCTTCATTGAAGTGTCAGCCCTCATCCATCAATCAATCATCCGCGAGAAACAATAACGGCCGCAGCGGCGGGACGGCTTTTATGGGGCTTACTCATGGGTATCGGCAACAGCACTTAAGTGTGCCTCTGACACAGGCAGAGAGCAGGCCTGAGGTGCGTGCAGGTAGGGAGGGGGCACACTTAGCAGACATGTGCTCTTGTTAAAAAAAAAAAAAAAAAAGAAGAAGAAGAAGGAAGTCCCTGTGGCTAAAAAGAGAAGTAGACCACCGTGCCTGAACCGCGGCGAGAGAACATCGGAAATAAGCCGCGATCCTCCCATCTTCTATCTATATTAAGTGTATGATTTGAGAAGCATGCGAGCTATGATTACTTCATTACAATATTTAGTCATAAGCACAGCTTAAAGGAAGATGGTTCCTGACAGATGGAGTGGTCACGCATGTACCTCAGTATGCCATCTTCTCAAAGCGTTGTTTCATATACACGTGTTGACTTGTACTACGTCACGCCAAGAGGGATTCGATACTGTATGTTGTCTATGAACGTTTCACAGGTCGAAAGCGCAATGGCAAGTAACATTTATCAGAGGCTTTAAGACTAAGCCTTATCTCGAGCGTGTTTTATCATAAAGCTAGCCTAAGTGCCGTGGGGAATGTGCTTTCATTCAAAAAGAGTACATTCCCTCTGATATCTTCCCCCGCAGTATTACCTTTACAAGCGCGATGAAGATACTCACTTAAATTATCATGCCATTAGAGGCTGCGGCAGACCGTGAGTTGAAGAACGAGCGAATCGGCGCAACAGTCACTTTTACTGTACGTGTGTCTTTTGATTTCCCCAAACCAAGTCTCTTGATGGCTTCTCGGCAACATGAAACATGACACATCATCCATTATTCGAAATGCGTGCCTTGCTATCGTAGCCCGCTCCATATGGCCCTGGTTTTCTCCAGACACCCAAATCCCTTTCCTGAGGCCAGGGGCTGTTTTTTAGCAGCAACCATTACATCTCTCATCTTTCTCAGAGGGATCTCCTGACAATGATGAGCACTTGTGGCGAACGCCGTCCTCTAGCCCCAGAACCTGACAAAAGTATCTGACGATTGGACTACACACGCTCTGCTGGCCCAGTTTGTTCGTTCTGGAAAGTTCACAAGTATTTGAAGCAAGTAGTACCGACCCTAGCAGAGAACGGCGTCAATTCATCAGGCTAATAAACTAACCAAACTTTCCTTTTTAAATACTAACAGTCTTCACTACCTGTAGCCCCACTGAAGTTTCAGTTAAAAAAATAAATATATAGTGGTGCTTGAAAGTTTGTGAACCCTTTAGAATTTTCTATATTTCTGCATAATGACCTAAAACATCATCAGATTTTCACACAAGTCCTAAAAGTTGATAAAAGGAACAAAGTTAAATAAAAAAAATAAAAAAAATATCCAATATTACATATTATTGAGTGGCAAAAGTATGTGAACCTTTGCTTTCAGTATCTGGTGTGACCCCCCCTGTGCAGCAATAACTGAAACTAAACGTTTCCTGTAACTGTTGATCAGTCCTGCACACCGGCTTGGAGGAATTTTAGCTCATTCCTTCGTACAAGACAGGTTCAACTCTGTGATGTTGATGGGTTTCCTCACATTAACTGCTCACTTCAGGTCCTTCCACAGCATTTCGATTGGATTAAGGTCAGGACTTTGACTTGGCCATTCCAAACCATGAACTTTATTCTTCTGTAACCATTCTTCGGTAGAACGGCTTGTGTGCTTAGGGTCGTTGTCTTGCTGCATGACCCACCTTCTCTTGAGATTCAGTTCATGGACAGATGTCCTGACATTTTCCTTTAGAATTCTCTGATATAATTCAGAATTCATTGGTCCATCAATGATGGCAAGCCGTCCTGACCCAGGTGCAGCAAAACAGGCCCAAACCATGATCCTACCACCGCCATGTTTCACAGATGGGATAAGGTTCTTATGCTGGAATGCAGTGTTTTCCTTTCTCCAAACATAACGCTTTTCTTTTAAGTTCTATTTTGTTCTCATCCATCCACAAAAATTCTTCCAATAGCCTTCTGGCTTGTCCACGCGATCTTCAGCAAACTGCAGACGAGCAGCAATGTTCTTTTGGGAGAGCAGTGGCTTTCTCTTTGCAGTCCTGCCATGCACACCATTGTTGTTCAGTGTTCTTCTGATGGTGGACTCGTGAACATCAACATCAGCCAATGTGAGAGATTCCTTCTGTCATACACCTTTCTCTTGGAGTGATCTTTGTTGGTCGACCACTCCTGGGGAGGGTAACAGTGGTTTGTACAGAATCTGTCTGACTGTGGATTGGTGTAGTCCAAACTCTTCAGAGATGGTTTTGTAACCTTTTTCAGAGATTCTCAGAAATTCCCTTTGTCCGTGCCATGAGACACTTCCACAAACATGTGTTGTGATGAGCAGACTTTGATAGATCCTTGTTCTTTAAATAAAACACGGTGCCCACTCACACCTGATTGTCATTCCATTGATTGAAAACACCTGACTCTAATTTCACCTTCAAATTAACTGCTAATCCTAGAGGTTCACATACTTTTGCCACTCACTAATATGTAATATTTGCCACTCACTAATATGTAATATTGGATCATTTCCCTCAAAAAAAACAAATATATATATATGTATATGTATATATATATATATATATATATATATATATATATATATATATATATATATATATATATATTTTTTTTTTTTTTTTTTTTTTTTTTTTTTTCTTTTTCTTTTTCAAAACAAGGAGTGCTCAGTTAAGAGGATCAGAGGTATATAATACAGTGTGACCAGACGTCCATGCCCCGGTGTACTGACTTATTTTCAAAAATATGTACATTTGTCACAATGTCAAAGAAATGACAAGTTTATACTGTAAAGGCCATTAGCAGAGAATCATTGTCCAAAATTCTTGCGTTTATTCAAAAGGAACACACTGATTATTTCACAAGTTACTGTACACATCTAACCATAAACTGGCCAATCACGTTGTTAATTTTGTAAATGAACATAATTCAACCAATTTTCAGCCGCCCTTCACCAAAGTGGCTTGATGCCCTCACTTACTATGGCTGATGTGCTCCTGAGATGGCTAAACGCACAACTACGTTTAACGACCAACTTCAAGCATATACATTTCTGAGAAAACATACTCTGGAAGTGGTTTGCCAGACATGAGGAGCCCTTTCACACCGAGTCTGATTTTTATGGACAAAAACTGCATGTCAGGTCTTGAAACAGAACACACGTATATTAATGCTGTCCTTCACTCCAAGTCCGAAACTGACAGACAGTGAGTCTGCGTAAATTATTTAATTGGAGCCTTTTCTCAATTCTGCATTGTTCGAATCAGCATGACCAATCAGATCTCTGTTATCAGGCAGAACAGCACATCCTGCTAGTAGCAGAACACTTATAGGACAAGCAACAAGCCCACTATAAAAACAAGGCTATTAAAAAAAATACCGGGCTGAATATAGCTGGAAGGCTGGGGAATGATGGTGACAACCTCAAAGTGACTGTATGTAACTTTTCTTGGTTCTTATCTTGGTGCTTGTGTATTGAATGAGTGAGTTGAGTAGCTATACTGTACACACAGCTTCTTGCATTTCATTATCGAAAATCTTGTCACTAGTCATCCATAGTATTGTATTTAGATGTGTTTTGTCAGAAAAACATCTGAAAAGCATCTTTTCAGTGCTAGCTAGTTGGCTTAACAGCTAGTTGGCTTAAATCAGTACACTTAGAAAAACCTGAAGAGGCACAATTAGTAGTTTCTGTACACAGTTCTCAGTATCTCCGTTGTATAACCCAATTCCTGTGATATTCGTGCTAGTTTGGCTAGCATAACATGGCTAGTTCCAGCATTTAAGTGGCATGAAGTCCATTACTGTTGCCAAAATCTTTACACACAGACTTCAAATCGAAATCAGCAGCATTTGATCATTGGCCTGATGGTATGTTTAAATAAACACAGAAAAAGTCATTCACCTTTTCTCCTAAATGTCACAGGGGTGCAGGTAGATACTGTTGTGCTGACATAGCTCCAAAATCTAGGGCAGTGATTTCCAAAGTGGTTGGTGCGCCCCCTAGGTGAGGATGAAGCTATTGCAGAAGCAAAAGAACAAAGCACGTTTGACTCCTGATAGCATAAGATGGACAAGTTTATTGGGGATTAAAGTTGTAAATTTTCTGATTTTAGTTTTTTTTTTTTTCCTCTCAGGGAACTGGTCTAAGGTGCATAGAGGCAATTTAGAAAATATGCTGAAAGCAATGAATGCTGTTACACAGTAAACATTCAAGATACACAATGCATGTCACTTGTAATAATTCCACTGTAAACGTGATTTGTCACTTTATTTTGTTTTGCTCAATACAAAGTTGCAGTTTTGTATGAAATACAATGTTTAGAATTAATTCCAGCAGAGTTTGGAATCAAAAGCTGCACAAGTGTGTGTCAGGGGGGGGTCTTGGGGGGCGGCAAAAATGTTTGGGAACCACTGGTCTAGGGTTTAATTCTGCATTGGGTTTAATTCTGTGTCAGGGGATGATTCCCTCTGAAGATATCTCCTCCCTCGGACACGAGCCCGACCCAGCTGGAAGGCACCACAGCAACTCAAACCTGAATCATTGTGGTGGGCTGAAACAAATACTTTAATAAAAGTGCTCATATTACAACAAAGAGACAATCTACATCATTTCATATATGGTATATTTGCCTAGGATTGTTCACTTGTTTGTTACAGACATTCTTTCCAATTTTTATCCAAATCATACATAAGTCGTCATTATTGACAAGATTCTTTATAAGCAGATGTGTGTGTGCCGGAGGGATGCATCCCTAGAGAACTCCTTGCTGTGCTGCTGCCATGTAAACCATCTCCAAATGCCTCACTTTGATCTTTGTCAAAGTAGATTTTTGTACAGCTGAACAACCATTAAGGGGCCGTGAATGAACACTGGGAAGGGAATGGGCCACTAAATTGGTCATAAGTTTGAGTAAGTGTGATTAGTGTTAATGACAACTCAGGCAGTAACAGACCTAACAAAACACAGCAAATAAGAACAAATTTCGCATCTATCAATAGCCAGGATCAAAGGTTTTCAGCCAGACTCAATGTTAAATGTGTCAAAAGAAGTCCTGGAATTTTGGACAATTTGACTCGCCACCAAAAACAGCAAACTTTAACTTTTTCAAAAATTTAAGAGAACATTTGGGACAGTTGTTAAAAAAAGCAGGGTTAAAACTGGACAAAAACAGACATCTACCGGTACATAAAGATACTTTGTTTAAAACCGTAGTCATCGTGTCTTTTAAATAGTCCGTGAACCTACAAGTCGGCCATTTACTTTACCTCAGTAGGGTAAACTGGGTACGAATACATAAAGGAACGCACCATTTAATGACTGAAATACCTTCTAGAGCCTAAATATAAATGCATACAAAATACAAAAAAAAATAATAAACATAATATGAACATAGATAAACATACCTTGCTGCGCACAACCAATAGAGAGTCCACTTGAAGCTAATGCCATATCCCCTTTTAAACACTTTAAACCCTTTAGGTAAATCCAGCACGGCGCTACTAGTACGAAGTCCCGGCAGTCAAACGACCAGCGCTCAGCACTTCTAGCTATACACACGAAGCTTGTAGCGTTACGCAGGGTACAAACGTTTGCATTCACGTGTCTGCTTGTCAGAGAAAATTGCAACACCTAAAAGTGTCCGTGCACAACACATACCAAAACATAGTTCCTACTTATGCATGTAGTTAATAAAGTATATCAATACTCATGAAAATAAATGAAATATAATTTAAAAAAAAACTAATTATGACATAAATACTATTTATGGCAGTAAAAATAGAAATGCTAAACCTCTGCTAATTTGACCAACTGTTAAGTTACAGCTGTGGAAGTTCCTATTATAATGTGGTAGCCTAGTGGTTAAAGTACAGGACTATGGACTAGAAGGTCCAGGGTTCAAATCAATCCTCAGCCAAGCTGCCACTGTTGGGTCCTTGAGCAAGGCCCTTAACCCACAATTGCTTGGTTTGTAAGACTGTATCAATTGTGAGTCGCTCTGGATAAGGGCGTCTGCTAAATGCTGTAAATGTAAATTGTGAAGACCTCCCCAGGAAAAAATGTACTGTGAATTTTCATAGTAAAACTGTGAATTGCTTGACAGTTTTAAGGTGAATTTTCACAGTTTAACCATGAAGTTCACAGTTCTACTATGAATTTTTGGTGGTAATTTGACCACTTCATGGTTCTACTGTCAAATTTCACAGTACATTTTTTCCTGGCTGGACACTAAACGACACTTCCCTGTACTTAATTTTGACATACTACACAGATTTCCAAATCTGCAGGAGCATTTTCTTAAATAATTAGGTGTCTTAATCAGATTTGAGATAGCGTCTAAACCCAAAAATGACGTCTCATAACCACTGGGTGAACAAAGCAGCTTTTTGAACCATTACAAACAATGACCTTGCAAGTGTTCTGGAAATAGGTGCACGAAGATGAAGATCTTGTTGTATTCCACCGAGTACATGAATATAAACAAAACTGTTCAACAATGTGTGTTGTACATTGAAAGAAAGCTCGGGCTGAAAGGAAAATGCAATCTAAAATAGCCTTGTGACTGAAATATGGGGGAGTGGACCATAACAAGTAATAAACATTCAGTGTGTGTACATGACAGATTCCAGGGCCTGATAAGGGCTATATAATCTCAGTGAAATACGTCCACCATAGAACTATTGTCTGCAGGGAGAACGCTCTGGCCCATTTTCCCCGCTCTATACCTCTCATGCCACAAATGGTAAATCCTCTCTCCAAAATTCTACAGGAGGCAATGGGATAACGACATGTGCCGTGGCCCCGTGTTGCAAATAACTCTAATTAAGATCTAACAGAGTTACTATTCATTCTGTACATTACCTGCCATGCGGCGGCCCCATTGTGCGCAGCCCAGCATGCACGGAAGCAGCTGCCTATGTCAGCAAAAAGCGCTGTGCCTCCTGGAGTGAATAAAGCAGGGCTCAAAGGAAATACATCTCTACTCCTCGGGTGCAACCCCAGGCACAAAATGGCCTCCACGCTAAACAAGGTGGAGAGAAACAGCAGTCAAGCACTAATAGGACTGGACTAATAGGACAGATATTTGGCTTTAAGGAAATGTCTTGTGATGTTCCTTATGATATAATAAGACATTTCATATCTTGTTATTTCATCAGACCTTGCTTGGGATGTGCATCAGGCAGGAAGAAAATAATCCTGTGCCGGACCCGAGTATATTTCAATGAGATTACTTGTCCCCATCAGGCCGTGTATACATTATGAATGTTTATTACCTTTTATTGTGTGAGCACCGACACTTCATATTAGCAGAGCTGTTATTACATTATACGGTCTGAAATAGAATATGTACACCAAAGAATAGACCTTGGGTCTGCGAGCTTAGAAGTAATACTGTTATGTTGAAACACGTGTGATGCAACTTCTTAAACAAATACAGTAACACTGGGGCTTCTAATTAGAAGAATGATTTATACGTTTATGTGCTCGCAGAATATGAATAAATCCGTGTTTGTGCCGCGAACTGGATGCAGTCCTGCATTCTGGAAGAGCAAAACACACACGAAAGCCCCTGTTTGGTACATCTTTTTGACATAAAACCCTAGAGCAAGAACTGAGAGGCGGAAAACTTTACAAGACTCATCACAGACGACGCGACTTGGGTGAGGGGATTAGGCCAAACAGGAAGCATGTCAGAGGCAGAAGTCAAGCTGCCTTTCCTCCAGCCACAGATACGCACACATACATTGAGCCGGAGTATGAAGGGCTGCCAGGGTGACACTAAGTGAAACGCTCATTTTGTGTTTGTGATTATCGAGGCCCATGGGCGATATGCACTAATGTGAGCTAATGCAATAGATTACACAGCCAGGGCCCTGGGGAGAAGACAGCAAGCAGATGTGCCGTAGTTAAAAAAAAGAGGAGGAGGAGGACAGAAAGGAGAAGAGAGAGAGTGGCTCTTGGGAGTGTTTAATGTGCCGGAGACTGCCCCTCGTAATCTGCTGTTGTGGAGATCTGCCATTGTGAAATGCCCTGCCACGAGCGGCTTTTCAGTCCGAAGCGTGCCACTTTTTCAAACGGCATTCATTAAGAAAGCATTAGAAATGCCCCTCATCTTTATTCAACTTGCTGTGCGTTATTAGCGACACATTTTCTCTAATACTCTAATAACATAACTTTGACTAAAGATTTCGTGCCGTTTATCTGAGATCAAGAGCGTCGAAACAGCCAGGCTTCACTTTTTAGCGAAGGCTTCCATCTAGTGGACATATCGTGAAATTGCGTACGGGTTGTACACACTCACTATGTTCTTTTCAATACCCGTTTGATCCAGTTCAAGTTCTCCGGGAGCCAGAGATCAAGGACACACACAGACACACACAGACACACACAGACACACACAGACACACACACTCCTTATATACTGATTATGATGCTAATTAATACTACACCTAACCCTAACCTTAACCTCAGTAACCTAAAGCAAATATTTAGACTGTGTAGGTTTTTTTTAAAAGAAAGTAATCCTATATTTATGGCTACTTCCCATTGATGTAATGATTACTGGAGCTAATTCATGCCACACCCACCCAACAATCCTAATCCTAACCTTAGACTAAGTAATCTAAAGCTAAAGTCTTTTTTTGTTTTTCAAAAGAAAGCTACATTTTTGGTAAAAGAAAAAAATCAGTTTTCCTCATGGAGATCTGGCAAAAGTCACCACAAGGTAAAACAATCTCAGGTCTTTCTATCCTTGTTGAGACACTTGGTCCCCACAATGTAGTATAAATCTGACACACACACACACACACACACACACACACACACACACTTCATTTCTCAGCCATGGCAGAGTAACGCCCACTTTGGTGTTAAACCACTTCATCTATTCAGTGTTTAACAGGCTTATCTTTTATGCACAAGCAGAGGGGTACAGCTGTGCCCCTCTAAATTCTGTGTATGCCCCAATAGGACAAGTAGTTCCATTCCTCTGTACAAAACAGCTTCAGCTCTGGGATGTTGGTGGGTTTCCTCACATTAACTGCTCGCTTCAGGTCCTTCCACAGCATTTCGATTGGATTAAGGTCAGGACTTTGACTTGACTATTAAAAAACATGAACTTTATTCTTAATTAACCATTCTTTAGTAGAACGATTTGTGTGCTTAGGGTCGTTGTCTTGCTGCATGACCCACCTTCTCTTGAGATTCAGTTCATGGACAGATGTCCTGACATTTCCCTTTAGAATTCTCAATTCATTGTTCCATCAATGACGGCAAGCCGTCCTGGCCCAGATGCAACAAAACAGTCCCAAGCCATGATACTACCACCACCATGTTTCACAAATGGGATAAGGTTCTTATGCTGGAATGCAGTGTTTGGAGAAAGGAAAACATAATGCTTTTTTTTTTAATCCAAAAAGTTCTATTTTGGTCTCATCCATCCACAAAACATTCTTCCAATAGCCTTCTGGCTTGTCCACGTGATCTTTAGCAAACTACAGATGAGCAGCAATGTTCTTTTTGGAGAGCAGTGGCTTTCTCCTTGCACCCCTGCCATGCACACCATTGTTGTTCAGTGTTCTTCTGATGGTGGACTCATGAACATTAACATTAGCCAATGTGAGCGGGGCCTTCAGTTGCTTAGAAGTTACCCTGGGATCCTTTGTGACCTCACCAATTATATATCTTTGTTGGTCGACCACTCCTGGGGAGGGTAACAATGGTCTTGAATTTCCTCCATTTGTACACAATCTGTCTGACTGTGGATTGGTAGAGTCCAAACTCTTTAGAGATGGTTTTGTAACCATTTCCAGCCTGATGAGCATCAACAACTCTTTTTCTGAGGTCCTCAGAAATCTTCTTTGTTCGTGCCATGATACACTTCCACAAACATGTGTTGTGAATAGCAGACGTTGATAGATCCCCGTTCTTTAAATAAAACAGGGTGCCCACTCGCACCTCATTGTCATCCCATTGATTTAAAACACCTGACTCTAATTTCTCCTTCAAATTAACTGCTAATCCTAGAGGTTCACATACTTTTTCAACTCACTAATATGTAATATTGGATCATTTTCCTCAATAAATAAATGACCAAGTATAATATTTTTGTCTCACTTGTTTAAATGGGTTCTCTTTATCTACTTTTAGGACTTCTGTGAAAATCTGATGATGTTTTAGGTCATATTTATGCAGAAAATTCTAAAGGGTTCACAAACTTTCAAGCACCATGGTAAGTAGCATTGCTGGAGATTAGCTGTCTCTGGCAAATACAACACCTGCATTCTATATTCACTGTATAAAGCACATACTAAAAACATGCTGACTGACAGAACATGAGGGAGATTTCTGAATCGACACGTAGAGAAGCCTCTTTACATTAAAGGTTATTGGATTTATTTACACGTCATTCAGCAGATGCCCTTATCCAGAGCGACTTACAACTGATACAGTCTTACAATCCAACAATTGTGGATTAAGGGTCTTGCTCAAGGACCCAACAGTGGCAGCTTGGCAGAGGTGGGATTTGAACCCTGGAAATTCTGGTCCAGAGTCTTGGCTACCACAGTCCACAGTACTGCTACTTAACCAACATGTTGGACATGGCACAATGGGCAAAAGTAAAGACCTGAGCGACAATGACAAGGACCAAATCATTATGTAGACATGTTTGGGTCAGAGCATCTCAAAAACACAAGAATTGTGTCATGCTGATGATCAGCAAAGAATACCTACCAAGATTGGTCCATGTACCTGCGACAGTGGGTTGTAGCAACAGCAATTGTCCCATCTGGTCCAACCACCAGAATGGCTACTGTGGCACAAGTCACAGAAGTGTTTAAAGCTGGTAAGAAAGAAATGTGTCACGATACACAGTGCACGTTGCTGAATATGGAGCTATGTAGTCACCATCTGGTTCCCCATACTAACCCTTGTCCATCATCAAAAGTGCCTGCTGTGGGCACACAAGCATCAGATCTGCACTTTATGGATCAAAGTCATATGGTCTGATGGTTTTCTCTTACATCGCGTCAACTTGTGATGGGGGCAAAGACAAGCCAGTGGAGTGAGTGTGACGCTCCGGGCAATGTTCTGCTGAGAAACACCGGGTCCCTTCATTTACATGGACATCAGGTTGACATGTGCCACCTACCTAAACAAGCAAGCCAGATGGTCATAATTAGTTGGCTTTACCTGTTCGTTAACGCAAATATCTAATCAGGCAGTCACATGGGAGCGACTCAATGCATTTAGGCATGTAGATGTGGTCAAGACGACCTGCTGATGCTCAGATTGAGGAAGAAAGGTGATTTAAGTGACGTCAGCACTAGACAGGCTGGTGAGTATTTCAGAAACAGCTGATCTATTGGGATTTTCATGCACAGCCTTCTCTAGGGTTTATATAAAATGGACAAAAAAAAAGAAAGCAGACTTTGATAGAACCCTGTTCTTGAAATTAAACAGGGTGCCCACTCACACTCACACCTGATTGTCAGCCCATTGATTGAAATCACCTGACTCTAATTTCACCTTCAAATTAACTGGTAATCCCAGAGGTTCACATACTTTTGCCACTCTAATATGTAATATTGGATCATTTTCCTCAATAAATAAATGACCAAGTATAATATTTTTGTCTCATTTCTTTAGCTGGGTTCTCTTTATCTTTAGGACCTGTGTGTAAATCTGATGATGTTTTAGGTCATATTTATGCAGAAATTCTAAAGGGTTCACAAACCACATAAGTGAACACATATGTTTTTCGATTGCTGAGTTGTTCCCACGTTTGGAACATGGGTAACCCGAAAATATTCTTCTACCTATCCAGCTGAATATGATGATGTTTTTGGTAATATTAAAAAGCTCAGGCTCAGTGTCAAATGAAAAGGCCATAATCATACAAAAATGGATTTTGAGTTTGATTTTTTTTTTTTTAAATCAGCTATTAGGATTGAAAATCAACTGTTAAAGTCAGAGAATGAGGACTGATGACTGATTACTGTGACTTATCACCTACGGTACAGAGCTGTAAAACATGAAATCTTTTATTTAGTAGAAGTTGTAAAGTGGAGGCCATTTGAAAATCATTACACCTGCTTTGGTCAATTTACATTAAAATGTTGATTTATCTGTCCATAACTGTAAGTGATGATGTAGCATCGTTACTACAACTAAGTCAATTTTAGAATTATTGGCAGCCTTGGGAAAGATGGGTGAAGAAATATATCTTGTGGGTAATTAGTTTAACCATTTCAGCCCTGTTGATGCCATGGAGTCAGGCTACAAACTATGTTGTGACAAAAACCTGTTTTAGGTCATTTCAATATTTTTAAATCAATTGGAATCATTAAAAGCTATTGATGGCTGAAAACTGAAATACTGAAATTTTTGATCCTCTAAACAAACTTACTGCACGGAAATATTTTTGGGCTGCATTAAAATCAATTCAGGACCGAAAGGGTTAATCTCACCATCATACTTAATTATTAATGTAGATGCGCCGCGCAGGCCCCTATACCGGCCGTTATGGGGCGTCATTTTTTGCATTCTTAATAACTTAAAACTAATACACAAAACACAAACTCAAAAGATTTAATACTATTATGACTACCTGCATACCGATTTTCAACCGTCTACATGCAGCCATTCGCCAGAAATCACATACCGAACACAGCTGTCCGCCATGTTTGTTTACACAAACAACCACACCTCCCCAACTATTTTGACTTTTAAAATATACTTAGGATGCAAAACAACTTTTGATTTTATCATAGAAAATTTACTTACCGTCTAAACAACTCCTTGATACCGTTAAACTGCAGATAAAATGACAGTAAAGTCCTTTTTTCACTTGCTCACGTCGTCCCATAAAAATCCATTCATTTCCAATGTAACCGGAGATGAGTGTTCTTTGGCTGTGTTCTCACTACACAACACGAGGTTCCCTATAAAGTCTACGTAAGATATTCCCTAAGGGAGGGCTCTTTAAATCCTCAGTTCGTCTTTTGTTCCCGAGCCTCCAAATTTCATTGGTTAGCAGTTTTATTCAGTTACTCTAGTAATACAGAAGCTCAGGGGTTACCAGGTAGATTAAGAAAAAGAAAGTCATGTGTAGGCACTGAGTGAATGACCGGCCTTCCAATGGAAAGCTGACAATCAGACCGAGCCATCAGTATGTCACATGACATGCTCATGCTCACAGAGCGCGTGTGGGAGGAGTTTAAAGGGCCAGCACGGCTTGGTTCAGTATAGAGAGGCCTGCATTCAGCGTGATTTATTCAGATAAATAGCAAAAATAACACTGAATTGTGAATAATATTTGTTTGTTCTATCACAGAAGACATAAAACAACTTGCAACCACTTGACTTATAACGACAGGCTTCTTTTTATTTGCATTTTTAGAAGTTATGACCTATTTCGAGACGAATGGTGATCAATATTTAAAAAAGCTGTGTAACTCTTGAATACTTTGTTGTATCTGTTCCACATTTTGGATTTAGCTTTATAAGTCCCTGGTGAAACATAAAATGTACAGCATGGATAATGTTCACTCACCAGCATCCACACACACACATTACACACCCAGAAAATAAAAGGCGTATTTGTTTTTTCTAAATTTTTTTCTGTATTTAATCTTCCAAAATGGAACCTGAATGATGAAATTAGAAGCCTGGAGGTAAATAAATATGTTGGCCCAAGTGTTTACTTCAATTGAGGACCTGAATGATCATTGTGCTATATGTAAAACCTAAAATAACCAGTGTTTTAATGTAATAGTGCAAATCGCTTTAAAATTAGCTTAAATTCGGACGTGAAGCATGAAGTTAATAAAATTTATTCTAAGAAAAAAAAAACAAGCAAAACATCCTGTATACTGGTCAGGAATGAGCATGTACTCTGAACAGGTCACCAGTCCACTGCAGGGCTGAGTGAGATCACAGCACCAGGGGATGATCACCCCATCGGTCCTCTATCCCTCACAAATGACCAATTGTTCCTGTTAGTTTCCCGACCAGCCTGTAAACTGCAAACTCTAACACTCGATTTTCATAGCCGTTTCATCCAATTATGAATCACAGGGTTGCCGGGGCAGCATTGGGCGAGAACCACCTCTGGAAAGAACTCCAGACCATCACAGGGCACCTACACACACACACACTTTAGTGACACCAATTGACCTAATGTGGAAGGAACATACAAACTCCTTGCAGGCAGCAGCTAGGCCAGGAATCAAACCCATGACTCTGGAGCTGGGATGTGAGAACACTAACCTTTGCATAACCCCTACAAATTCTTATATAACTAAATACAAAATGTAACTGAAGCAGGTTCACGTTTCCTTCAATTTCACCTTTTACGTAAACTAGAGTTTATTTAGGATCTCTTTATAAGTGATCATCATGGCTTCCTGTTTCACTGGGGTATAAATATTTGGTACTAAATTACAAGGGCGTAGGGAGGCAAAACTACCATAGTCATTCATCAACATGGAGATTAGAGAACATACAAGTTAAACGAGCAAACAAATTGTGTTGACGTTTGTAATTTGGTAATGGAAATACCCATACTTAGTGTAATTTAAAACTTAGAACAACTTTCGTTAACCCACTAGTGTAAGCGACTAGAGTTCACTAGGTGCTACAGAAACATTTGTTACAGGAGACACGAATAAGACCTAATTTTTAAGAAACACTCAATGTGAATTTGGCATAAAGAGAAGGATGGTTATAAAGAAAGGAACCTAATTCCATTCTTACGTACTCGGCACACTTGCTTAAACTTCCAGCTGAAAGTCGATTCACAATTCAGTACACTGTGATTCAGTCTCATAATGGCTCTTGCTCAGTAAAGATCACTATTTTTTTTTTCGTGGTTTTCTTTATTTTTACATCTACACTACTGTATTCTTGGTGCAAATGAGTCAATGATTACAGCCAACCGAAAGGGAAACAGGAACTGAATCCTCCGGATAACTTTCAAGCTGCAGTGAGCCTAGCATAGCAACTGGCGCCCTGAGTTCCTCAATAGAGTAAGTGTTTTGCTTTTACCTTTCACTTTCAATCCAATACTCACTAAATTACATGAGATTTTCAATACTGTATTATAAAGTCAGCTTTGTGTTAATGATTTGTCAACTTTAGGTTATTGTATAAGCATTTTAAACAATAAGGATTGCATATGTGGGACTGTGGTGGCCTAGTGGGTAAGGTACTGGACTATGGACCAGATGGTCCAGGGTTCAAATCCCACCTCTGCCACTGTTGGGTCCTTGAGCAAGACCCTTAACCCACAATTGCTTGGATTGTAAGACTGTACCAATTGTAAGTCGCTCTGGATAAGGGCGTCTGCTAAATGATGTAAATGTAAATACGGATTTGTCGGAATGTAATTAACATAGAAATAGAGGTTCAAAAACTTTTCTGAATAACTTCATACATCTGTGCAATAGAGGACACAATTCGCACATGTTCACCAAAATTTGGTCGACAACATTGGAAAAATGTTGCCTGGACTGATGAGTCTCGATTTCTGCTGCAATATTCGGATGGTAGGGTCAGAATTTGGCATAAACAACACAAAAGCATGGATCCATCCTGCCTATCCGTCCTGCCAATATTTTCTTGGCACTCTGTGATCCACTTAATACCAACTGAGCCTTGTTTAAACAGAAGCAGAAGCTCCAAACATTTTAGGTAACACACCATTTCTTTATTCTGCAACACTGAAATACACTCTGAAACACACTCGGTTTCGTCAGAGCACTTACAAAGTAGAGCACCAAACAGAAAGCTGGGTAAGACGAGCACGAATGTCCTGAACACAGGGGGGTGAACCAATGCTGCATCTATTTCTGTCAAACAGGACTACTGCTCAAGAATCTCGGGGGACACTGCGACTGCACCTCTTGCGTTTGACTTTTCGTTCGGTGCATGATGTTCCCACAAGCGTACAACCGCTCCAAATGACCAAAATAATGAAAGTGCAGAAAAAAATAAAAATAACAACAAAGAGGAAAAGAATCAACACAAATATTTACACACGGTGAACCTCGGTGATATATTCATCTTAGTTAAACAAAAACGCATTTAAAAAAAGAGAATGAAATACTGAGAGCACAAGCTAGACACTTAAACATTACATACTATTACACAGTGAGCCACTTTAGCTGCTGGCACAGTATTTGTAGACATCAGTGTATTCTCTCAGTGGCTGAAGAACAAAGGCTGGCCTTCCAGTGAACCGCGTACGCCAAATAATATTTCAAGTTTATCTGAAGCAGGTCAAAAAAAAAAAAAAGCCCCGAAGTCAATAAGTTAACTTTCTGGTGATGAGCCCCCCTCGACCTCAAAGAAGGTGGCAAAAGTAGATCGGGTCAGTAGACAAGCCACCATTCACAGGCTCCGAGAATGGCAAAAACCACATCCGCACACAAACGCCTACGAATGAGCAAGACACTCGATAGAAAAATAAATACACATCACTGAATTGATTGTAAAAAAAAACAACACAAAGTGTGAAAATGTAACATCAAACCAAAGGGAAGCTCTCCAAAGAGTTCTCACAGTTCTGAAATCGAAAAATGAAGATGGCACGTCTCATCGTCACAGTAAGGGAGCTCGTGGCTCCATTTGTCGTCCCAATACAAGACTACACAGTACGTCGCTATTAGATTGGAGACGAGAAAAAATAAGCAGCTTTCATTTACAAAACCTGGAAGAAAACTGAACATCCTGAACATCAAATACTGCCAGAAGCTGCAAAACCACCACGTAAGCCTACCTAGAATCGTCTCTATACATGTACAAAAGTTTGAACTGAATGTAGGTCAAGTTTTTGGTCTGTGCTACCTTTCTGTAGCAGCATGTAAATCAAGTAGAACAGGCACTTGATGGAAGAGTCGAGGCAAATCAAATCTGCCCCGTAACATTTGATTTTCAAACCGGTCACATCACATGTCAACAATTTCATGTAAGCAAGAGTGCATGGTATGTCGTGTTTTCTGCGTTAAGTGCAATACCACATCTGCACACTGGAATTGAACACTCAACGAGGTCCAACACATATTTCACAGCCGAGGCTGAGGTGAGTAATTAGTCCCCAGACACAACTGATATCACATCTTAGTAGCAGTCCGTGTCTTTCGAAGTAGTGTCTAGAGCGGACGTGCCTTAATTAATGACAGTCATTACTTTAACCTTTCTTCCAGTCATAGTCCTCATGGTTGGGTGGTCCAAATCTTCTAAGCCTGGGGAGAAAGCACAAATATTATCACTTAACTTCCCTTATTACCATTTAAAATGCCCATTGAAAATGAATCAAACCCCTCTGAAAGTCTTGGTCTTACAGTCTAAAATCAAATCAACTGAAACATCAGTTTTCAGCTGTACTTACATGGTTTGTATTCTAACATTCAAGTTACAGTAGTACCTCAGTTCTCGTCATTAATGCGTTCCAGAAGGCTTGTCGAGAACCGAAAACGAGTACCGAGCACAATTTTCCCATAAGGAATAATGTAAATTGAATGAATCTGTTCTAGACTCCTAGAAAATCCACACTGTATAAGGCATTAATGCATTAATGGAGTTGTATTGTACAGGTGCTCCCTGATTTATGATGGGGATATGTTCTGAGAAATCCATCATAATCGAGTGTTTGGTCTACAGTGTGGAGCCTAGGATAAGTAATGATAAGTAAGTTAATGTTTAAAACACTTACATTAACCTACAGTTCTAACACAAGGCTTATTTTATAATAAAGTGTTTAAAAATCTCATGTAATTTAGTGAGTAATGGATTGAAATTGAAAAGCAAAAGCAAAACACTACTCCACTGGTGAACAGAGGGCAGTAGCGTAGCCGCTAAGCTAACTACAATAGGGCTGCAACAACGAATCGATAAAATCGATAATAATCGATTATTAAAAGCGTCGACAACGAATTTCATTATCGATTCGTTGTGTCCCATGATTTGTGTCCCCCGCCTTATCATATCTGCTTACGTTACTTGCGGCACTTGCGGTCAGTGCTGGAAAAAAAACACGAGCGATTGCATGGAGCGAGGCGGAGCCGGCGCGGACGCGGAATCTTCAAAATAAGTTAGCGTTAAGGCTATGTCCACACGTACACGGGTATTTTCTAAACCGGGGGTTTTCAAATTCGTTTATAAAAAACATCCCGTCCACACAAGCACTGTTTAAACAAAAAACTTCGTCCATATGAAAACGCAGAAACGCACAAAGTCGCTGTGAAGAGCAATGCCAAACCAGCAGTACTATATGCCGGCGAAGCAGCTCGCTCAACGACAACAGCGATGTCCTATGCATACGGACATTTTCTCGCCATTGTTCTTCAACAACCACTTCGTTTTGAAAGCTGTCCCACCAACAAGAGGTCCGACTGAGTCTGGTCCCAAACTGGCGACGCTGGGGGCGGGAACTGCTTCGTGGGTGTGATGGATATAGTAGTGACCTCCGTAGCGCTTTCTGACGCCTCTGTTCTTCAGTGTAAGGAAAAAGTAATAATTGTAAATGCATTTGTAGATTTGTAACAAGTTTGGTCAGCAGTGTTACAGCTGGCACCATTTTGGCTACGTCCGCTATTGCACAAAATCGCCTCATGTAAACAAAGGAGATAACGCCGCACAAATGACGTTACAAGCAAGAAACTCCGTTTTCCCAGTCCAACGACAACGCTGAAAACGGAGTTTCTGAAAATCTTCACCCTGGAAGGAGTTTTGCAAAAAAAAAAAAAAAAAAGTCCGTTTTCGTGTGGACGAACGGTCAAAACGCATAGAAAAAGCTACGTTTTTAAAAATACCCACGTTCGTGTGGACAGGGCCATAGTCTCTAAAGAGAGCCAGCTTTAGCCAGGAGCATGTTGACATGATAACATTTTTGGATTGCAATGCAAAGTTCCTAAAGAAAGGGAGTGAATGAGTTTGTATGTAGTGTTTGCATCAGAGATGCACTTATTTTTCTTTATTATTTAATTTGTTATTTTAATTTATTAATGAATTTAATTTATTATTATTCATTTATTGTAAACACTTATTTGCTCTGTTATTTAATGTTATATTTCTGAATAAAGACACGGAAAGCTTTTTTTTTTTTTTTTAATCCGATTCATCGATTAATTGAAAAAAATAAGCGACCGATTAATCAATTATTAAAATAATCGTTAGTTGCAGCCCTAAACTACAACCTGTGTTTCCTTTCGGTTAGCTCTTATAACTAAGCTTTTTAGGACCCATGGGGACATACTCACACTAAGAATACAGTACTGTAGATGTAAAAAACAAAAAAAAACACAATCAAAATAGCAAGATAACCTTCCATGAGAAACAGCTGTTGTGAATCTGAATCATTATTGTGTACTGAATCGTGAATCACGAATCGTGTGTCTGCTGAAACAAGCCACGTGACTCATACAAGTAAGTGTGTGTAAGTAAGGGACTGTGGTAGCCTAGCGGTTAAGGTACTGGACTATGGACCAGAAGGTCCAGGATTGAAATCCCACCTCTGCCAAGCTGCCACTGTTGGGTCCTTGAGCAAGGCCCTTAACCCACAATTGCTTGGATTGTAAGACTGTATCAATTGTAAGTCGCTCTGGATAAGGGTGTCTGCTAAATGCTGTAAATGTAAGTGTGGATTGTGGTAGCCTAGTGGTTAAGGTACTGGACTATGGACCAGAAGGTCCAGGATTCAAATCTCACATCTGCCAAGCTGCCTTGAGCAAGACCCTTAACCCACAATCGGACAATTCCATGGTGGGTTGTGTTTGGTTTTCGCTTGGATTGTAGTCCAAAAACTTCACTTGTCTTCTTATCTGACCTTAAACACTTTGCCACATTGAACACAGGGACTCAATGTGGCACTTTTCAGAAGAGGCTCCTTCCTTGCAAACTGGTTACTATAAAGGGGCTGATCACTTACCCAAATCTGGTACTTTACTAATTACATGTCATTGATCAATCAGAATTTTCACTTTAGTGTTGAGAGTTATAAGTTGCATGTACAGCCAGAAAAGGCTAGAATTTGTTTTCATTCATAGGGTGTACTGTGACGAAGAGCAAGGACTTTGACAGGGTATGATGATTTACAATAGGCACTATAAACAAAAGCAGAGCTCTACAGACGGCATCTATACTAGTAAAAACTTACCATGGCGGTCTATGAGGTGGCATCGGGAGGGTTTTGGTGGCTTCTCCTCTGAATGATGCTGTTGGAATAATGTGGGAAGAGCAGAGCCCTGCTGCCTAGAGACAAAAACAGGTAATAATTGCACAAGATTCAATAAGAGAAGTCAACCAACACGTAGTTCATAACACACATTACAACAACTTATCAAACAGAGTGTAAATAAGTCTAAGTCAATGGTTCAAACTTATAAACAACTGGACAGCCACAACAGTGACCAGAAGCAGGTTCCGTTTAAGAATGCACTGCAAATAGACCTATTGTGTGTTACAAGCCACAGGTTGAGAACCTACACTGTAAGCTGTAATTGAGAATTGACACTGATGGATTCAGATGCCTCTGGACTGCCCTTGGGGCTGCTTTGTTTAAATGTACTGAATGTGATCTTTATAGGGATTTATTTATGTAGAAGAAAGTATGAGAGAACTTAGAAACTTCTCATGCTTTCTTCTTTATACTAAGGCGTATCTGCCACACACATGCACATTGCTGATCATTAGGGTTTTTTGGGCTGTTAAAATAAAAATTCTATCATTCGTCAAGTACAACGAGAAAAAACACACAGCAGAATGTAGAACTTTGCTTACTGGGTTTAGTTAACCTATCTATACATATGGACTGTGGGAGGAAACCGGAGTACCCGGAGTAAACCCACGCAGACACGGGGAGGACATGCACACTCCATACAGAAAGGACCCAGACCGCTCCACCTGGGGATTGAACCCAGGACCTTCTCGCTGTGCAGCAACAGTGCACACCAAGCCACCATGCCACCCAGAACATACATTTACAGCATTTAGCAGACGCCTTTATCCAGAGAGACTTACAATTGGTACAATCCAATTGTGGGTTAAGGACCCAACAGTGGCAGCTTTGGCAGAGGTGAGATTTGAACCCTGGACCTTCTGGTCCATAGTCTAGTACCTTACCCACTAGGCCACCACAGTCCCACATACAAATTCTAGTTTCTAATCAAGTGCAGCCTGTACAAAAAACGTTGGCAACGTTGGTTGCCTAATCTTTAAAACAAAAATGCTCCCATTTCCTAATATAGAATATGAACTGTATGAAAAAAAGAATGAAACAAAACCTGTAGTTCCCAATACACTCTGTGATCACTTTATTAGGTACACCTTGTTTCTACAGTCACTGTCCATTTTATCAGTTCCACTTACCATATACTAACACTTACCCTTTGTACTTTGTTAGTCCCAGGACCTCCACAGAATTTGGAAGTTGGATGATTCCATTAGACACATCTACCATATTGGTCCACCTTGTACATGTAAAGTCAGAGACAGCAGCTCATCTGTTGTTGCACAGTCTTTGTAAATCGTCCTGTAATCCTTCATCAGTGCTCACAGAACCCTGCCTACAGGATGCTGGTGGCTAGAAATTTTGGTAGGTGGAATATTTTCAGTCCAGCAGTGACAATGAGGTGCTTGTAAAACTCCAGCAGCACTGATGTGTCTGATCCGCTCATACCAGCACAACATACACTAACACACAACCATCAAGTCAGTGTCACTGCAGTGCTGAGAATGATCCACCACCCAAATAGTACCTGATCAGTGGTGTCCTGTGGGGGTGCTGACCATTAGAGAACAGAGTGAATGGGACAAAAAGTACGTAGAGAAACAGACGTACTACAGTCTGTAATCACAGAACTACAAAGTGCTTCTATATGGTAAGTGGAACTGATAAAATGGACAATGAGTGTAGAAACAAGGAGGAGTACTTGATAAAGTGATCAGTGAGTGTACGTCTGGTTGGTGGCTGCATATTGCAGATAGGACATTTTTAGTAGTGTGGGCAAGGCTGAATGGTCAATGTTAAATGGCTGCTCCATGGTGAACGCTGACCTTGTATGAATGTAATTGCTCCCTATTTTCGAACGAAACTGTTGCCACTAATACTAAGCACTTTATATTACAACACGGTTTTGTGCTGAACATATTTTGTAGAATTAGATGGACACCTAATTATTATAACGAAAGGAATATCATTTTTTAAAGTGTATTATTTAGCAAACTGCAAATGTAGCAATACTGCCCCTGAGAAGAAATAAGTCTTCAGCCCCTTGTGCAAGCCATGTTAGATAAACAAGTTCTATCTTTCAATTATGTCCAGTTTAAGAGACCACATGCAGTCTATTTATCCCGAGGAATTCACCCATAAATTCCCAACTCGACTTCAAAGCAGGAAGAAATGAAACAAAAAAATCTAACAGCATTTCATAAGTAAAATGTGTGGCTGATGAGTTTAGTGAATGGCCTTCAAAACTTTGGGCAAGTTCTTAACCCATGCTGAATATAAGTCTGGGTGAGGAATTAAGCACAGCCTTTCCAAACTATCCTCAGTAAAGGTACAGTACTGTGCAAAAGTATTAGACCACCATTACATTTGTTGGTTTGGCAATGGTATAATGACCATATATTATATCAACATCATGTCAATGACTTTACCCAAAAGTCAAGATTTCAAACTTTGTCATTCCATAATACTCTTTTCCACTGATCTTCATTCCAGTCTTTGTGATCTTTAGCATCTCGTAGCCTTTTCACCCTGTTCCCCTTCTGAAAAAGTGGTTTCTTGGCTGCTATCCTTCCAAAAGGACCATTCCTGATCAAGCTTCTTTGTAAAAGACAGATCAACTTGGCATCTCGGTGAAGCTGCCAGATGCTGCTATTGCTCAGTGTAAGAGGAAGTGACACGAAATGATTGCCACTGTAGCCTAAAGAAGCCTTTTTTCTTTTTACTTTCAGTTTTTTAATAGCGCATACAACTTTTCTGTATTTTCTGGTTGTATTCTAATAGAGAGACTGAACTAATAGTGTATGGTCATTACACCATTGCTAAACAATGGTAAGTCCTATATCTAATCTAATGGTGGCCTAAGACTTTTGCACAAACTATTTTCTGTGTTGTAGTATGCATTGTACTAGGTAGGTTCTACAAGGTCACGTTATGTTAAACTCCATCTAGCAGCGAATATTGAATACTAAGCCATTTCAAACTAGATTTTTATGTAGAGGGAGAACCCAAATAATTTGAATCATCATTACATTACAAGCACAGTGTGAGCCAAATGACAAAGTTTCTAACTTAATCCTATCCTAATCCGTTCAAGAACCATGCCGATTAAAGGAAGGCTCTTACTTAGGGCAGTAGCTAGTTAAGCCATAGAACATGAGAGAGCGTGTGGTGTCATAAATGACATCACAGCTGTGATTGTTAGGAGCCAAGTGCCAAAGGCGAGTGCCGTAGATCATCACAGCTGCAATGTTATTCATGACTCCACCTCAGGTGTTATATTGCTTTATTCTACAACACAAAGGAAATCCTGAATTTCATACTGAACATGCTTTAATACTTTAGCACTAGAAGCACCAGGCTAGTTTAACCTACGTATACCTAGAAGTGAAAAAGCCGTGCTGTTATCACAAACATTAGAACGATGAGAATGCTTCTCAACCGATCAGACTAAGGTCAGAAGTCCTGAATTTTATACCGAATATGCTGCAATACCTTCCAAAACAAGAAGGTCCACACAAATGAGTTGTTGCTATGCTATGTAACATGCCATAGAGTATGCTACAAACGCATATAGTTTAAAGAACACTACCAAGTAACATTAGTTTGAAATACAAAGTGCAAATAAGCGAAGATGAATGGAAAAGGACAAACCTGAAATTAAAATCCATAAGAATGAAATGATAAAATGTAGTAATTCATTAACGTTAATGCATTTTTTTTATATGTTATATGTTTGTGTGCATAAATATATCACAGACAAGGTTGGAACTAAATGCTGTATAAGACAGAATAACATTTCCAGACTGTACTACTAAAACTTTTCTTCATATTTTGTTTTGGATCTAATGTGACCCTGCCAAGCACTGAGTGCAGACGATTGAATGAACACACTGCAATTATATACTGCAGAATACATCATTTTGTATACATGTTTAAAAGATTTATTCTACATGATTTACTAAAGTGATTTAAAAGCCAAAAAAAACTTGAAACATGCAGCAAGCCAAAACAGGATTTGGCTCAAACATACCACACTAAAATCAGTCTACGTCTGTGTTTTCCCACAAAGGAAACTTAACAGAGTTAGCAGATGTGTATCATTTGTGTCTGCTTAAACAAAATGTATGTATACACCATCTGAGCATAGCTGTCGGCGGAATGAAACTTCGCTTTAAAGTTTCTTTGGGAAATGCTGCTGTAATATATATATATATATATATATATATATATATATATGAGAGCGGAACATATGAAGAGAGATTAGAGAGCCAGAGAGAGAGAGAGAGAGAGAGAGATCGAGAGTCTATATAATATATATATATATATATATATATATATATATATGTGTGTGTGTGTGTGTGTGTGTGTGTATATAAATACATACAGTGGGGCAAAAAAGTATTTAGTCAGTCACTGATTGTGCAAGTTCTCCGACTTAGATGAGAGAGGTCTGTAATTTTCGTCATAGCTACACTTCAACTACGTGAGACGAAATGAGAAAAAAAAATCCAGGAAATCACATTGTAGGATTTTTTAAGAATTAAACTGTAAATTATGGTGGAAAATAAGTATTTGGTCAATATCAAAAGTTCAACTCAATACTTTATAACATAACCTTTGTTGGCAATGACAGAGGTCAAATGTTTTCTGTAAGTCTTCACCAGGTTTGCACACACTGTAGCTGGTATTTTGGCCCATTCCTCCATGCAGATCTCCTCTAGAGCAGTGATGTTTTGGGGCAACATGGACTTTCAACTCCCTCCACACATTTTCTATGGGGTTGAGGTCTGGAGACTGGCTGGCCACTCCAGGACCTTGAAATGCTTTTTACAGAGCCACTCCTTCGTTGCCCGAGCGGTGTGTCTGGGATCATTGTCATGCTGGAAGACCCAGCCATGTTCCATCTTCAATGCTCTCACTGATGGAAGGAGGCTTTGGCTTAAAATCTCACGATACATGGCCCCGTTCCTTCTTCCCTTAACACAGATCACTCGTCCTGTCCCCTCTGCAGAAAAACAGCCCCAAAGCATGATGTTTCCACCCGCATGCTTCACAGTAGGTATGGTGTTCTTGGGATGCAACTCGGCCACCTTCTTCCTCGAAACACGGCAAGTTGAGTTTTCACCAAAAATTTATATTTTGGTTTCATCTGACCACATGAAATTCTCCCAATCCTCTTCTAGATCATCCATATGCTCTCTGGCAAACTTCAGACGGGACTGGACATGTACTGGCTTAAGCAGGGGGACACACCTGGATCTGAGTCCCTCTCGCCGTAGTGTGTTACTGATGGTAGCCTTTGTTACTTTGGTCCCAGCTCTCTGCAGGTCAATCATCAGGTCCCTTCATGTAGTTCTGGGAATTTTGCCCACTGTTCTCATGATCATTTTGACCACATGATGAGATCTTGCATGGAGCACCAGACCGAGGGAAATTATCAATGGTCTTGTATGTCTTACAATTGCTCCCACAGTTGATTTATTTACACCAACCTGCTTGCCTATTGTAGATTCACTCTTCCCAGCCTGGTGCAGGTCTACAATTTTTCTTCCTGGTGTCCTTCAACAGCTCTTTGGTCTTGACCATGGTTGAGTTTGGAGTCTGACTGTTTGAGGCTGTGGACAGGCGTCTTTTATACATATAACGAGGTCAAACAGGAGCCATTAATACAGGTAACGAGTGGAGGACAGAAGAGCTTCTTAGAGAAGACGTTACAGGTCTGTGAGAGCCAGAAATCTTGCTTGTTTGTGGGTGACCACAACACCACACATAGTGGGTTTTTCCACTATGATTTTTGATTAAATTCGTTAAAAATCCTACAATGTGATTTCCTGGATTTTTTTCTCATTTTGTCTCTCATAGTTGAAGTGTAGCTATGACGAAAATTACAGACCTCTCTCATCTAAGTCGGAGAACTTGCACAATTAGTGCCGGACTAAATGCTTTTTTGCCCCACTGTACACACACAATGTTAGGCAGGTGGTTTTACTGTTATGGCTGACTGGTTTCTGTATATGTAAATCGACCCATTAACAAGCCAATAAGCCAATTCAGTTTTAATCCACTGCTCATCAGAAAAACTTCCAAACTTTTTGAAGCACGAAATTTAACATTACATTTTTCCAGTGTGTTTTAAAACTAACATTTCCATTTGTTACATGCAAACTCTGTAAACACTACCAAAACGTTTCCATAAGACCATATGAACAAACGAATTCCTACATGCACCACAAGTGTGAACTAGCCTGAATGTTTGCACAGTAAAATGGTTGCCTTATGCTTACCAACAGAGGGTGAATTCCCGGCTGCTGAGTGGCTGGATCCTGGCATGGCAGGATGGTACAGTGATGCCAGCTCATTAGGAGCGTATGTGCGCAGCAGGTTGAGCATATTCCAGTCAACCTCCATGTTACTCCCAGGTGCTGTGGGTGCAACACGGACAGGAGCCACTGGTAGGAAGTGTTTTACGTTCCTGCCTGAGGGCAGCTCGCCAATCCTTCCCACAACCTGCAAAGGTTCCGAAGGTTTCTGCCTCTTGCTGGAAGGTTCTCCCAAGTCTGTTTGCGCCAGGTTCTTGAATCTGTCCGAGAGACATAGCCTGGACATTTCCGATGGCCAGATGGCACCATTTTTGACTGGGTTGGGCTTATGAGAGACTGTAGGGATGCTGAATTTCCTGTTAACTTCTGCCACCGACTCTGGAAATCTGGAGTGGATGCCAGTGTGTGGTTCAGTTGCCCTGATTCTCTGGACCGCATGCTGCTGCTCCCTCCAGGTCTCTTTGGCGGGGGATGTCTTGGGAAAGTCTGGTTTCTTTGTGCCGATACTCAGAACAGTCCTGTCAAAAAAATAAAATAAAATAAATAATCATTATATCTTTAAGTTGCACAACGGATCATAGTGGTAAATTAATGTCTCAAAATATCATTTCTGAGAAGGGCCCTCGGGTGGCACAGCAGCAATTTACTTGCCCACCCTGTGGTGACCCAGGTTATGATTGGCTGCGTCGGAGTGAGGGGAGTCCAGACAGGGTGGGTGTATCACCTGTGATGAACTGTTGCCCCCCTGTTCAGGGTACATGCTTGTCTCTGACCTGCAAATTCCAGGATAAATTCCAGACCAATCACTGACACTGCCCAGGATGAGCAGGGCCAAAAGGAGAATATACAGTACTGTGCAAAAATCTCAGACCACCATTAGCAATGGTATAAATGACCATATATAATGATTTCTCAGTATATTTATTAGAATACAACCAGAAAATACAGGGCATTTGAATGCAGTATTTAAAAAATCTTCTATAGGCTACAGTGGCAAGTATTTAGTGTGACCTCCGACTACACTTGAGCAACAACAGCATCTGGCAGCTTCATTGGGATGCCAAGTTGACCCTTTTACAGTCCAAAAAAGCTTGATCAGGAATGGCCTTTTTGGAAGCATAACAGCCAAGAACCCCCTTTTTAGAAGGGGGATAGGGAGAAAAAGCCAAGATAGGCTACAGCAAACAAAGACTGGAATGAAGATCAGTGGATAAGAGCAGTATGGAGTGACGAATCCAAGTTTGAATTTTTTTGGTCCAGTCATTGACAATGTTATACATGGTCATTATACCATTACTAAAACAATGATGGTGGCCTAAGACTTTTGCACACTGCTGTTCAGGTACCCCTCTTTTTTCTACACTCACTGTCCATTTTTCAGCTTCACTTAACCATACAGCAGAGCTTTATAGTTCTACAATTAAAGACTGTTGTCCATCTGTTTCTCTCCATACTTTGTTAGGGTGTGCTCACACTATGCCGGTTATCTTGCACAGTTATCCCTCCTCCCCACTGGCCTGCGCTCACACTGCTCTTAAATGATCTGTGTCCAAGCACGCTTATGCTTTTCTCCACAAAGACCTTGCACTTGCACAGCTTCATGGTTGTACTGGTTTTTAAGCCACAAGGTGAACAAAGAAAAAGTGCCTAAAATGTGATTTCCATTCCCACATTTGTGCACTACTTTTTAAATACATTTATGCATAGATCATACCCTTACGAACTTTGTGTTAAAAGTTCTCTGCAAAATACCCTGCAGTTTTTTTGTCACCATCCGTAAATGCACATCAATTGAAAAACGGAAAAACGAAATTTAAATGACGGTTTTCCCTGTAATTTAAGTTACATTTATTTTAACAACACTAAATATCTATCAAACTGACGTTTATACATGTACCTACACACCGGAGTCAAGTATTGGGGCATTAGTATACTCAAGTGTGAAGTTGGAGCATGAAATATGACAAATCAGCTTCAATAAATAGCACCAAACCAAATTAATCGTACGAGGTAACTTTAGCAAAACACTGATGTTTTATACATCAAAATGAAAAATGCACACTGTGGGCCAAGATGGCTAAAATCAATCAAAACGTTACCTCACACCCTTTAGTTCTGAGTTCCGAGACGCCCTCCTTAGCTGCCTGTCTGACTACACAGTCCCTCAGTGCATTCTGCTTTTATAATTTATTCTCCTCACAGGACCAGCACAGATCAGGTACTATTTGAGTGGTGGATCATTCACAGCATTACATTTACAGCATTTAGCAGACGCCCTTATCCAGAGCGACTTACAATTGATACAGTCTTACAATCCAAGCAATTGTGGTTTAAGAGTCTTGCTCAAGGACCTAACAGAGGTGGGATTTGAACCCTGGACCTTCTGGTTCAGAGTCCAGTACATTAACCACTAGGCTACCACCGTCCTGCATTACAGTGATACTGATGTTGTGCTGTTATGAATGGATCAGACACAGCAGTGCTGCTGGAGTTTTGAACCACTGTGTTCAAGCACTGTGCACTCTATTACACTCATCTAGGTTATTGCTCCACCTTTTAGTTGTACAGTCAGAGACAGCATCTCATCTGTGGTTGCAAAGTTTGTGTTGGCCTTCCTCTAATCCTTCAGCAGTGCTCACAGGATGCTGATGGCTGGACATTTTTGGTAGGTGGATTAATTTCAGTCCAGCACTGACACTGAAGTGTTTGAAAAGTCCAGCAGCATTGCTGTGTCTGATCCGCTCATACCAGCACAACACACACTGACACCACCACCACATTAGTGTCAATGAGAATGATCCACCACCCAAACAGTACCTGATCTGTGCTGGTCCTGTGGGGGTAGAAAAACAGACTACAATCTGTAATTGTAGAAGTACAAAGTGCATCTACATGGAAAGTGCAGTGAGCACTAAAACGTAAAGAATATGCAGAATATAAACTGACAAATATAGAATGCCTAAGACTTTTGCACAGCACTGTAAATTAGTACAACTCAGTCTTGCAGACAAACAAACATCTTCCTGTCTCATATTTGCCTTGTTTGCCACTGCAGTACACTTTCAGGGACTGGATCTTCAGTAATCCAGGTCACTGTAACCTCTCCATCCTCAAGGTGCCACCCATTGCCAATGGGTGAAGGAGCACATATTTTACTTTTCAGGTGGTATCTTATCATTGCTGCTTGGTAGGTTGTGCTTCTGCAGTGTTGTTAGAGGGCATCCCTTATCAGAGGCATGAACAGTTTGCTTTGTATCTGCCATCATTCACATTTTCACCAGATGTCTGGCCAGAGGGGACAAACATATTTGCAAAGTTGTTCAAATGTGTAAAACAACCCTGCTGTCACATTCCTCATGACCACATTTCAGATCTTCTTCAGCACTTAAGGGTTTCTAACCCCTCTATTACAGTCACGCATAGGCACAGTTCTCGGCCTTAAGTCCTCCTGACAGAAACGTTTTCCATTGTAATGGTGCCTTCTGATCCTGTCCATGAAGGTGCACCAATTTTGCACCACCACCAACCAGCTCTATGTTCTTGTTCTAGATTTTGAATACTAATTTCTGGATACTGGTTAATCACAAAGTCTGTTCAAATAAACTGATGAGATAAAGTCATGTGTCATAATCACAGGCAATTAACTCAATGTTCTTCTTCTGGGGTCCCAGTAACTTGCAGTACACTTTGTCTAGAACCTAGTGTACTGTCTGTAACAGGACTTGAAGTAACGCACCACCAGGGACACAGGGTTTGTCTCGAATATGAACAAGAATGCCGTCTTCCTTTAGGCAGCTTTCAGCAACTGGCCTTTACTTAAGCAAAAGAGGGGGCCATTTTATTACTAATAACACACAATGTCTCTGACATATCAGTTGACACTTCTCTGCATCTTCCTCTCGTTGCACCTTATGAAGTATTTTTTTATTGGATGTAGGTCTTTATGCACCTTACCACATACTAGCAGAAGCTCTTTTAGGTCTTGAGTAACACTTCCAGCACTTTTTATGCTAATCAGACATACTGGACACTGAGTCATAAATCTTAAACTGTACATATTGTGCATATATTTGTTTTAGTTTGTTTTCTATTTTTACATAGATTATGGCTCAGTGTACTCTATACTATTTTTTTTGTCTTGTTGCATGTTATGGGTCGTTTCATATTTTAATTGATGTGCCTTGTGTAATAGGAAAATAGTGATATACTTACATACATATATAACTTGGTCCAGAAAATCCAGTACATGTTACTGGCAAAATGCACCTAAAAGTGATCGGTGAGTGTAGACATGTCTGATATAAATATTATATTTAAAGTACAACCAACAATATGCGACACCTCCATGAGGAATATTCTTTACTGAATTATGTTCCGAAGGGCTGCTTGGTAACCAAGAGGTTATAGGTTTAGATCCCAGCTCTGTCAAGCTGCCCGTTGGGTCCTTGAGAAAGGCGACCTGTGACTGCTGCTAAAAATATGCACATCACTGCGACCAGCTCTAATTATTGACATGCTGCAAGTCTTCTTAATGCTCACAACACAATCCATTACCCATTCTCTACACCACTTAATACGTGAAGTGCCAGTGAAAGGAAGTGAAACTTCAGCTAGTGAGTACGTTACGTCCCAATACATTTTCCTAAACTGTCATTCCCACTTTTGGACCTTCATTAACCACTGCTGAAAATCACCTATTCGTGTAAATACCTGTGTGTATCCTGAGGTGGTTTCACAGTCTTGCTCCTCTCTACAGGTTTCTCCCCACATTTTCCAGACTGGGGCGTTGGGGATTTGGTCCTGCGAGGATGTCTGTGGTGGATGTGTGGCAAAGGGGCCACATCTTTCCCTTCGAGCGCCGGAGGGCACCCAGTGTAGCGTTTGAGCTTCACAGGAGGTCTGTAGGTGTACTTCTTTGCATCCGACTTCTCCTTATGAGAAAGCTTCCTGTGCATGAGCAGGACTTCAGGGTAGAGGGTTTCGTAAGGACAGGCAGTGCAAGTGTTAGTCAGTAACATGTTCTTGGGTACTGAGGTAGCGGAGATGGACAGAGAGGCTTTCAGAGACAGGTTTAATGGAGCCTCGGCAGCTTCTTTGCACTCAGTCTTTAGGTTGATTGGGAGCTCGTTAGGAGGAGTGTGAGGGGTCGTGGCAGCCATAGTGCACTCTTCTTTGAAACGAGTGATGGAACTGGGGGCCACAACGGCAGGCTGGCTGGGGGCTGCTTCATTTTCAACGCTGGCGCACACAGGGCTGGGAGCGGGCGTCGGCTGGGATGGTTCCGAAACGGGTTTGTCATCCATGTTCCTGGGGGACTCTCGACCTTTGGCGCCATTAGCAGTGTGTGGTGTGGCAGGGATGTTGGCGATCTCGGTGTAAGGCTTGTCCTTGTGACGCCGGTCCAGGTGATACCTCAGAGAGGTTTTCTGTGCTGCAGCGTAGTCACAGTATTCACATTTGTAAGGTTTTTCACCTATATAAAGAAAATGAGAGGCTGTTAGGACTTTGTAGAAAGGGTCCCAAGTAAGCAGCAAAAGACAGTGGCTATGTTCACAAGCAGCCTAATAATCAGGGGCTGTACTCGTAAAAGATTCTAAGAGTCCTCCGAGAGCTCATAACTTCGCTTAAAGACTCTTAGCTAGAAGTTTAAGCTTAAGAGCGATTCAGAAGCGATCTCAGAGCAACTCGGAGCAAGAAGAACACAAAAACTTTGATGTTGACCAGGTTGCCAGGTATTACGCATTCTTTGGAAGACTGTGATTGGTTGTCACCCCCGTTACTCACTCTGTGTGTCTCTCACACACTTTTAATTAGCAAATACTGTATAGCCTATTATAAGCCTTTGAAATAACAGGCATAGGCTATTATAGGCTTTTCAGGTATAATCTGTTTAACTGGTGATGTTGGTTCATATATAATATCCATTTTGGGACTTACACCAGTGTTGCTGAGTGTGAGTTGTAAGCGCATCTCTAAAGATCAACCAAAAACATGCCTGCACGATCTAATCTGTAGCATTTGAATATCTCACTGTTATTCCGTGTTTGGAGAACGTTCTTCTTCCTCGTCATCTTTCCTCCATTTCCTCCACTGCTTAAAAGAACTCCTAAGCCTCCTAAAGGTCCTCCTTAATACTCCTAATAGATTTTCACTTCTAGGGATGAAGATGCTTTATGAATAACTTCTCTTGACTAGGATCTACACCTAACTTTGAAAGGGAAACACACAGATTTTTCCTCACTAGGAGCTACTCTTAGCACTAAATCTTTACGAATACGGCCCCAGATGAATAAATCAGTCAGAATAGAGTGTGTTCATGTATTCTCCGAAATCAGAATAAGAGCAATCCAGTTGAGGCCATTACAAATAGTTTCTAATCACTTGAATGAAGTGGACAAAATGTCCCACAAACCTAAGCAGAATGGAATCTCTTTTTAGAACCAAGGGTGTACTCAAACAACGCCCGACTGCCTTGTATCATACCAGACCATGATCAGGCCTGAGCATGGTTCAGCCTATCGCACCCAGGCACAGTACAGAGCGATCACACTAGTCAAATGAATCAGACTTTAGGGGACAGAGGCAGTTTTATTATAGTTAAAATACTAGTGTTGCACTAGTATTACTAGTATTACGGTATACTGATACTAGAAAAGTTTTGCGATACCTTGCCAAAAAAAAAAAAAACAACAACAGTAGGACACCATTTTATTAGTACCAGTACTTTAAGAATGACCATGTTTTAAAGAACTGTATTTATGGGAGTTGCATCGATGTGCCACCAGGGGGCAGTATGTGCACGAAGCGCTCCATTTCCTCTGGCTGCACGTAAACAAGTTGAAACTGAAGAGTAAGAATAGAGTTAATGGCTGCTGGCACACTAAAGTATACTGAACAATATACGAGTGTACTTTAACAAAAAGCTATGGGTGACAGAAATTCTGGAAAACATATTTGGATTAAGTGTGCAAAAAATACAACTTTTTTGTTTTGCCTGGGACAAGACCTTTGTTCACAAGCATAGTATGTTAAATAAAAGAATAACAGCCATGTAAACTTGTGTATCTGAATTACACTTCCAGATGGACTCCATGAAAACCTCCTATGACTGTGCCACAATGTCCGTTTTAGCTAATTCAATATGACTGGCCAAGAAATAGGTCTCTAGAGGAAGCAAAGCTTACGCTTCAAACTTGAGAGTCAGCAGGATTACATGCCAAATAGTTTGGATTTTGAAACATTTTGTTGAAGCTAGACATTAAAAACACAAGCACAGCAATCAAAAACCCGGCTATCATAACACACCATCTCTTGTTCTTCATTACTGACAGGACTCACATTCTTCTCGCTTCTGTGGTAACGTTTACCCTAAATGGCGTTCCAAGCACGTGCTAGCATTTTTAATCAGATTGCTGAGTCGGGTGTGCATATTAACAGTTAGAATCTGCAATCGAATGATTTCCTTCGGACTGATGGAAATGTAACTGACTATGTTTAACTAATTGGAAAGATTCAATTTTTGCGATGCCACGAACAGATTTTCAGTTTATAAAACTAATTCAACATTGTAGACTGTATAAAGGAAACAAAATTGTAGCCGAAATAAAAACCATGTCAGTTCTTTCAACAAGATAACATAGTATATAAATGTCAGTAATATTTACAGTAGTGCTTGAAAGTTTTTAGAATTTATCTATCTGCCTAAAACTTAAAACATCATCAGATTTTCACACAAGTCCTAAAAGTAGATAAAGAGAACCCAGTTAAACAAATGAGACAAAATTATTATACTTGGTCATTTATTTATGGAGGAAAATGATCCCATATTACATATTAGTGAGTGGCAAAAAGTATGTGAACCTCTAGGAGTTAGCAGTTAATTTAAAGATGAAATTAGAGTCAGGTGTTTTCAGTCAATGTGATGACAAGCAGGTGTGAGTGGGCACCCTGTTTTATTTAAAGAACAGGGATCTATCAAAGTCTGCTCTTCACATGTTTGTGGAAGTGTATCATGGCACAAACAAAGAAGATTTCTGAGGACCTCAGAAAGAGAGTTGTTGATGCTCATCAGACAGGAAAAAGTTACAAAACCATCTCTAAAAAGTGTTTGGACTCCACCAATCCACAGTCAGACAGATTGTGTACAAATGGAGGAAATTCAAGACCATTGTTACCCTCCCCAGGAGTGGTTGACCAACAAAGATCACTTCAAGAGCAAGGCGTGTAATAGTTGGCGAAGTCACAAAGGACCCCAGGGTAACTTCTAAGCAACTGAAGGCATCTCTCACATTGGCTAATGATAATCTTCATGAGTCCACCATCAGAAGAACACTGAACAAAAATGGTGTGCATGCATGGTTGTAAGTAGAAAGGCCACTGCTCTCCCCCAAAAGACTCATTGCTTGCTTCATCTGCAGTCCTGCTAAAGATCATGTGGAAAAGTCCAGAAAGGCTATTGGGAAAAATGTTTTTGTGGACGGGATGAGACCAAATATAAACTTTTTTGATTTAGCAGAAAGCTTTTATGTTTGGGAGAAAGAAATCATCACTGCATTCCCAGCTCAATAACCTTATCCCATCTGTGAAACATGTGGTGGTAGTATCATGGTTTGGGCTTCTGTTTTGCTGCATCTGGGCCAGGACAGCTTGCCATCAATGATGGAACAATGAATTCTGAATCATATCAGAGAATTCTAAAGGAAAATGTCAGGACATCTGTCCATGAACTGAATCTCAAGAGAAGGTGGGTCATGCAGCAAGACAGCGACCCTAAGCACACAAGCCGTTCTACCAAAGAATGGTTAAAGAAGAATAAAGTTAATGTTTTGGAATGGCCAAGTCAAAGTCCTGACTAATTTGGTGAAATGACCTGAAGCGAGCAGTTAATGTGAGGAAACCCGCCAACATCCCAGAGCTGAAGCTGTTCTGTAAGGAGGAATGGGCTAAAATTCCTCCAAGCCGGTGTGCAGGACTGATCAACAGTTATAGGAAACGTTTAGTTGCAGTTATTGCTGCACAGGGGGGTCACACCAGATACTGAAAGCAAAGGATCACATACTTTTGCCACTCACTAATATGTAATATTGGATCATTTTCCTCAATAAATAAATGACCAAGTATAATATTTCTGTCTCATTTGTTTAACTGGGTTCTTTTTATCTACTTTTAGGACTTGTGTGAAAATCTGATGATGTTTTAGGTCATATTTATGCAGAAATAAAGAAAATTCTAAAGGGTTCACAAACCTAAGCACCACTTTCCACATTATCTTGACCAAAAAAAAAAAAAAACCTACATGGGCTCAAATGCAATTAACATACAAAATCAAACAAATCTTCACTAATTTACAGATTAGTTTCTAACTGATACTGTTGTTTGCTGCCTACCTGTGATACGCCTAATGGCTTAAACACATTTCATCAGAAATGTGACCTGTTAAACCTGTTCCCAGTAGTGACTCTCTGACCGTTGCTCTTCACTTGTAACGAGTTACAAAACAAAATAAATCTAAAAAACTTTGTTATTAACAAACCAGAAAGCTCATACATGTAAAAAAATTATGAATGATCGCATTACAGGGCAAACATATTTGTTTAAGGCAATTAAATTGGCAAGTGTTAAAGCTGCCATGATTTCTCTATGCCGCAGTACTACAGAATAAAGGGTTCATGGAGGAACTTGTGCATAGTTTCAAATTTCATGTAGGATAAAACCTTATAGTTAATGAAATTTGAATAATGTAGTTAAATATGAAATGAACTATTTCTGCTCTATTTGGGATCGTACTATTTGGGATGTACTCCGCATCGCTGATGTTTTACTATGAATGTTTACTTCATACCATGCTTTTAACACATTTTTGTGTCTCTCTATTTCTGAGATGGTGCGGACACAAAACCCTGGTCTGGGTTTTGTGTCCTGAGGATGTAGTCCACGGCTTCACTGTTGCAAGGACAACACTGCCTCATCCTAAGGATGAAGCCCATAGATTCAGTGCTGCAGTTGACAACAATGCCTTTCCTACTCATCTGAACGTACTGTAATCCTGTGGTGACACTCTCTGTTCCAGTCCTCATACCATTACTCAGTACCCATCAGAGGGTAATAACTTGCCTCCCCTCCTCCGGTTTCACTGTACTGTATTATTAGTGCAAATAAGTCTCCATGGGTCATAAAAAGGATAATAAGAGAAAAGGAAAACACGAACTGAATGCTGCAGAACACAGGCCGCAGTTAGCACAGCAGCTACGCAACTGCCATGATTTCACTTTCAATCCATTTCTCACTAAATTACGAGATTTTTCAATTATGTGTATACACACACACAGTGGGGCAAAAAAGTATTTAGTCAGCCACTGATTGTGCAAGTTCTCCTACTTATAAAGATGAGAGAGGTCTGTAATTTACATCATAGGTACACTTCATCTATGAGAGACAAAATGAGAAAAACAAATCCAGGAAATCACATTGTAGGATTTTTTAATAATTTAATTGTAAATCATGGTGGAAAATAAGTATTTGGTCACCCACAAACAAGCAAGATTTCTGGCTCTCACAGACCTGTAACAACTTCTTTAAGAAGCTCTTCTGTCCTCCACTTGATACCTGTATTAATGGCACCTGTTTGACCTTCGTTATCTGTATAAAAGATGTCCACAGCCTCAAACAGTCAGACTCCAAACTCAACCATGGCCAAAACCAAAGAGCTGTTGAAGGACACCAGGAAGAAAATTGTAGACCTGCACCAGGCTGGGAAGAGTGAATCTACAATAGGCAAGCAGGTTGGTGTGAATAAATCAACTGTGGGAGCAACTGTAAGAAAATGGAAGACATACAAGACCACTGATAATCTCCCTCGATCTGGGGCCCCACGCAAGATCTCATCCCATTGGGTCAAAATGATCATGAGAACAGTGAGCAAAAATCCCAGAACTACACGGAGGGACCTGATGAATGACCTGCAAGAGAGCTGGGACCAAAGTAACAAAGCTTACCATCAGTAACACAGTACACCAAGAGGGACTCAGATCTGCTAGCCAGTACATGTCCAGGCCTGTCTGAAGTTTGCCAGAGAGCATATGGATGATCCAGAAGAGGATTGGGAGAAATCATGTGGTCAGATGAAACCAAAATAGAACCTTTTGGTGAAAACTCACTCGCCATGTTTGGAGAAAGAAAGAATTTTTAGTTTGCGCCTACCTACTGTGAAGCAGGGGTGAAAAAAAAGGAACCATCTGCTTTGGGGCTGTTTTTTCTGAAAGGGGGCCAGATGACTGATCCGTGTTAAGGGAAGAATACGGGCCATGTATCGTAAATTTTAAGCCAAAGCTCCCTTCCATCCATGCGCTTGAAAATGGGAACTGCTGGTTTCCACAATGACACTGATCCCAAACACACCGCTCGGGCAACCGAAGGGTGGCTCCGTAAAAAGCATTCAAGGTCCAGAGTGGCCTATGCAGTCTCCAGACTCAGCCCATAGAAAATGTGTGCAGGGAGTTGAAAGTCCGTGTTGGCCCCAAAACATCACTGCTCTAGAGGAGATTGCATGGGAATGGGCCAAAATCCAGCTACATTGGTGAGCAACCTGGTGAAGACTCTACAGGAAACGTTTGACCTCTGTCATTTGCCAACAAAGGGGTTTATGTTACAAAGTATTGAGTTGAACCAAATTTACTGAACGCAACTAACTTATTTTCCACTATAATTACAATTAAATTCTTTAAAAAATCCACAAATGTGAATTCCCTGGATTTTTTTTTTCTCATTTTGTCTCTCATAGTTGAAGTTAGCCTATGATGAAAAACTACAACCCTCTCTCATCTGTCTAAGTGGAGAACTTGCACATCATTGGCTGACTCCTATCTTTTTTGCCCACTGTATGTAGGTCACACATTAAAACAATGTGATTTCCTGGATTTTTTTTTCTCATTTTGTCTCTCATAGTTGAAGTGTAGCTATGATGAAAACTACAGACCTCTCTCATCTGTCTAAGTAGGAGAACTTGCACAATCATTGGCTGACTACATACTTTTTTGCCCCACTGTATGTATGCACACATTAAAAATGATAGATTTTTCTTTATTATAAAATAAGCTTTGTGTTAATGATTTTTTCCAAATGTAGGTTAAATGTGAGTGTTAATGTGTAATAGGCTCTGCTACGATACACTATAGACTATTATTAACCTCATCAGTTCATGTTACATTTAACTTATGACAGATTTATCTGAACATATCCCCATCGTAAATCAGGGAGCACCTGTACAATACAACTCCATTAATGCATATAATGCCTTATACACTGTGGATTTTCTGGGGCTCTGGAACGAATTCATTCAATTTACATTATTCCTTACGGAAAAATTTCCTCGGTACTTGTCTGAACGTATCCCCTTTGTAAATCTGGGACTACCCGTCCATACCTTGATAACTTTCCCACATTATAGTAATCATAATGTGTTGTATGTTGCATTACCCAGAAGCATATTAATAGTAAAGCTTTTGTAATACTTCACGCTTGTTTCCACCTTCATAAGATTTTTTAAATTATTTTCATTTTAATGAGTGAAGTATAAAGAATTTAAGGCACTGATGTTTGATTAATACTCTGCAGCAGTGCATCTCTAGTCCTATGAGAATTCATTCAGTGCAAAAGCAGTGCGAGTTCAACGACTGGACCATGACCTCAGCTGTAGCTTATTACAGGTTAATAATAAAGGTCATCTATATTTTGGTTATTATTGATCAACGGAAAGCATCAAAAGTAGAAAAAAAAACAGAACTAGTACCTGTATGAGTCCTGAGATGAATATTGAGGTAATAGTTGGAGCGGAAAGTCTTGCCACAGTAACAGCACTTCCTTGGAGCTAGAATTTTCAGTTTCATTTTATGGGAGCCATCTTCCCCTTTATCTGACAATGAGAAGAAAGATAAATAACAGATAAATAAAGAAGCAAACTGTACTTAGTTTTCACAACATACTGGCCTTGTTTTTTTTTTATTTATGTTATGGAAGCATCATGATGGGGCAAGGTTACAACTGCACCTGTCACACACACAAGGACACTTTAGAGAGACCAATTAACCTAACATATTTGGAATGTGGAAAGAAAGCGGAGGAGACAAACTGGGGAGCTGTGAGACAAAACTAACTGCTTGTGCCTACAAGATTTGTAAATGACGCAATCTTAAGAGCAGGTTGAACATTACCGTTCAATAAGAAATCGCAGTTTTGTATGAATGACAGTGTGAATGACGTGTGTCAGAATGGGGGGGGGCTGAAAAATATTCTTATCTACAAAAGGGGGCACTGCAGAAAACGTTTGGGAACCATTGCATTACAGCAAGAACGATGGATTTCGCCGAGTGTTCAATTCTTATATGACCAGAAGAGGGAGCTCCTGAGAATTTATACTGTCCCTAATTACATTTTAGGAGCACGGGTAAGACAAACCTGTTACTTCAGAGGGAAAGTTACTAACAACATAAGGCACTTTGCTGGAAGACAAACAAACCCTCTATTTCACAGCAGCAAAACTATAATTAACACTAATCAGTGCTTTATGGCGATTGTAAAATTAATTCCACTTAAAACAGGACAGGTCTCACAGCCTCATAACCGTATCATGTACAGGATTACTAATTCTAGACAAGGTGTGTACAGAACAAGTAGTTCTTTAGTTTCAGTACAGTTTATAGCATACAAAACATCTGTGCAGCCCTGACATCCATCAGAACTATTTTCAAAAGGAAATAATACGCTAAAAAACAAAACTTTAATCCTGTGTTCTTTCATAAATATATTAAGAGACAACTTTGTTAGGAACGCTTTAGAGGCTTTCAAAGTCTTGTCCTTCTTAATAACTGGACTGTAGCTTTGTGTGGGAAAGGCACTTCAAAAATATTACCTGACTGGAAGGTTTCACCAGCCACACCTTCTTCAAAGCCATCCTCAGAGCCCTCTTCCGCCCGATCCAGAGACGGACTTTCGGCAGAGCCGACGCTTGGAGTCCTCCCATCTACAGGTGTGGTGGGGCTCTCGGCTCCTCCTCTGTCTTTTTTATGAACCCTGGAGTGCAGGACCAGCTGATGGTAGGTCCTGAACATTTTGCCGCAGTCCTCGCAATCCGTGGGCTTGTCTTTGCGCAGGCTTGTCTGGTCGGCCAAATGCGAAGGAGTCTGCAAATGTGCACCGAGTCTGGCCTTTAGCTCATTCCTGAGGCCCCTTCTGACCACTTTTTCACCGCCATTCGAGTCCCAGATGGAGCCGAGCTCCTCTTTGTCCGAGCCAGACTCCTCGTTGTCGGAATTGGAGTCGGCATTGAGCTCTTTGCTGAGGTTTGGCCCCGCGGCGATCTTGCCTTTGGTAGCCAATTGCCAGGCTTGGTAGGTGTTGAATGGATCCAGCTGTGGAATCCATCGGCCAGGTTGGCATTTCTGCTCAGCATTCTGGGATACACTCTGCAACTGAAGGCACTGGAGAAAGCCCCCCTGAGAGGAGGAAACCTCGGGATCAAGCTGGCTTATATCAGCAGCCTTCTCATCAGGTTCCGGCTCACGATTGTGCACCTTGCTGTGCTCTGCCAGCACCTCCTTGTTGAGGAAGAAAAACCCACAGACCATGCACATTTTGTACGCCGTCACTGGAGGTGACGGGGCTCTGTCTTGTACGATGTCATTGACCGTTACAGGCATCTCAGCTTCCTGGCTCTTGCTAGATCTTGATTTGCCATGGGTCCTCATGTGATTCTTGAGGAACCAGGGCTCTTTAAAGCGCCGGCCACACAAGCCACAACTGTAAATGAAAGAGTCTTTGTGTTTCCGCATGTGGGTCTCAAGCTCCGTACCATTTTCGGCAACCAGACCACAAACAACACAGGTCAGCTCTTCGCTAGGCTCATTCAGGACGGTCTTGGAGCGAACCTTTTCGCCGGGCGACAAGAACTTCTCCTCGACGCGCAGCACGGCAGGGGACTGGAAGGTAGTCTGGTGCTGACTGAGGAGATGTGACTCCAACTCGTCCTCCTGCTCAAAGACCTCGTCACAGAACATGCAGGCCAGAGGTGGGCTGCCTGAAACTGACAACTGCATTTCAGTCTTCTCTGCCAGGCTTACTTGGGCCGTTATACTGGAGCTGGAGCCAGAGCTGGGCATGGTGGCACTGCTGTGGTTGTGGTCATGGCCTAGTCCATCAGGACTCTCCACATACGGAATTAGAGGGTGGGTGGGCATGACAATAACAGACCTTACTCAACACCTTGAGAAAATGTGTAGTGAGACTACAGAGTCTAGAAATGTCACTCATGTAATACTCTTCTTGGAAGAAAGGTTCTTAGCAGAACTTGCGTACAAAGTTTCAAAAAGTCATTACCTTGAAGTCTTTCAGTGTGACCCTACTGTTAGTCATTCTGAACCATATGCAAAGCAGTCACAGCTTGCCCCTGGTAGGCGTTTGCATGTGAAGTCTCTTCGGATATCTTGTGATTCATGCAGTGGAATTATGTCCTGACAGGAAGAACCTGAAATGAAAGAGAGTTCAGTGGAATGTCAGGTGTGGTATATTATGAACAAGATACTCAATCTGAATACTGAATTATAGACAAAAATAGTTGTGTTGTGTCTTCAGTAAATGACACGAAAGAATGTTGAAACAGTAATACAGTGTATTGTATGCAAGTCCAACAGAAAACTCTCAACATTAACATGTACCATTTTTTTATTCATGACATACTAAATCAACAATTCCTAGAAACTGGAGGACCAAGTTCTAAAACTCAATTGTGTAGTTCCTGGCACTTTTCTGTACTGGAAATTCAACAAATGATTCATGCAAGGTATGTGGCTAAAAGCATACCAGGCTAAAATAAATGGAGAGAAGCATACCGTCATTTCTTTCATACTGTTAGGTCTTTTTAAGACGAAAAAGAAGTACTCAGACATAAGGTTATAAAACCCATACACCGTTACTTTCTTGTAGTTTAAAATAGTACAATTTAAGGTTTTATGGACTTTCAAAGTGTCTAGAATGCAACAATATAACACGATTTGATTTTACAGCGCTATTTATTGGCCTATATATAAACCACCAGGAGCATGTTGTACATCAGTAATACTATGACGGACCCATTTGTAAGACGTTTTTTACTTTCACAACAGTGGCCTTGGACACTTGGGCATGGTATGAGATTTTTAACACGCACCATTTTCAGTCATGATATACTAAATCAACAATTGCTAACAATTGAAGGCCTAAGTGGTACCTTACTCTTGTCTCCTATAAATGCATGCACAGTGAGCAGACAAAATGATTCCAGGTTACATACACCACTCCAACAAACCAGGAATTAGAATAAACACACACCACTGCAATTCCCCTCTGTAACGTTTGCTTAAAACAATGACAGTAAATGAAACTTTAGGCATCTGTTACAGCATTTCAGTCAGCTACCTTTACACTGTATGTGTAACTGATATCACCACTCAGAAACCAAGTATTGTAAGGAATTCATCTTACACTTCATTTGAACACAAACTACTGTGTAAAAATGAATATTAAGCGATTAATCCACAATGTCTTCGGACTGTGGTTTAACTTCAATACTGCATCAGGCAAAACAAGTCCTGCGTTTAGTTATCAGCTTAATCACCACTTGGGGGGGAAAAGAAACATCTCTCACAGAGATAAACATAAACGGAGTTTCACCTAACTCATAAATATATGAGTTTAACAAACTCATCTCAGAATATTTACATATAACGTTAAATAATCATCTGCACATGGCAGACATGCTGTATTATTGACCCAGTATGCTAGGCTTCATTTATCTCAGTCTGCTAGGTTTAGAACCAGACACCTTGTACGTTCAATTATCCACAATTATTAAGTGAAAACGGGTTTTATAGACTTATCAGTAGTCCTTGATAGTCTTAACAAAATTAACTACTTTTAATCTGCATTTCTAAAGAAATGACCTGACCTACAGTACATTTCTAAACAAATGGTCCAATGACTGTATGCTTGTCTTTATTTATTTCAGCCTGTTGTACTTTGAAACTTGACACCTTGCATATATGATTTTATGTTTTACTACAGAAAAATGTGGCTTTTAAAGACTTTAAAGTCATTCTTTATCGTTTTAACTAGCCGGGTGACATGCTAATTAAATGACCCAGCAGTTGCTTGTGAGGATAGCACTTGATTGTTTAGCCATGCAGCTTGAGAATAAAACGCCAACCACAGAGTAGCAAAACAGTGTTGTTTATTTGTTGGCACTCAAAAATAGGGATAAACGATAAAACAGTCAACAGTTACACTTTATAGCTTGCATTGTTCTGTAAGAAATCCTGTGAGGAGACGTTATAACTTAGCAAATTAGGCCGTCGACCTTTTTGAATGCATTTTGAATAAGGTGTAACGCGCAAATCAGTTACGTTGAAGGCTAATGAGCTCTTTTTTAACTATAAGAATCGAAAAAATGGCCCATAGGAGGAATAAAGATAACGTTCAATATTGAATCATTAAGTGGTCATGTCTTTGCCTGCTTAAAAAACGCCTGGTATGGCAAAACTGGCGTAAAACATTACTATTCAGTAAGCGTTAAAACTAGTTCTTTGCGCACACGTTGTATTCACAAACGGTCTTTCGACTAAAAAATATTATACTACGCGAGTGATCGAAGCAAAACGTTACGGTTGTGTTACTGTGGCATGTGCAGATCAATCTCACACACACGCACACGCGAAAAGAAAAGAAAGTGAAGCAGCTCAGCACTGTAACCACCCAAAACTCACATCATTGTAACAAGCTCGACTCAAGCCGTGGAAGAACTGGGGCCATAATTTCCTGACACGTGATCATCTTAAACCTGATCAGCAACTACTCTCTCCAAACGGTATCATGCTCATACAGAGCATGTATTGATTAATGTAATATTTTATATTTTTCCCAAACCGGGTCGCACCTGACCAACAAGTAGCTACTTAAGCATTACGCTCTCTATTACTTCAAATGTACTGATCCATACAATAAAGGCAGATAATGGGCAACCCCTTAATTACATGTGGCTATTCAGGAATCAAATGACCTATTCATTTTATGGACAGAAGCTCCGATAGGTTACCGAATGACTGAATAAACAAAAACTTTTCTGCAATCAGCAAACTTTAAGCAATGCTTCTGTTTTTATTTGAATGTGCAAGAATGAAGTTCTCCCCGAGGTTACATAATTTGGTGTATAAAACCAACATCTAGTGAGTTAATAGATAATATGTATGTTCTGCACTGATATAGATATTATCAGATTAATCGTGAGTTAAACAAGTCAACTTATTAAGTCAAGCAGTAATTATTCAGGTGGAAACAAGTTAGCGAAGTCACAGGTTGGTTTCAATTCACCATTCCTCATGGGCAGCATCAACTGTCTACTATGCAGTTCCTGTCTTCACTTTCTAAATAAGATAAGTTTCCGATCTCGTAGCACTTCCTAGATTAAAGTACATATTATCGACGAACTGTCCGAACGTGTTAGGAGTTAGATGAAATACGTTCACGTTAGTACGAGTTAACACAATTTTAGCCAGTTAATCGCTACGGAAAAAAATGGGGAACTCACCAATACCTACCAATATGTCCAATCGTCAGGTATTCTCAATCTATGACCTATATCAAACTATTTTATTACATAAAACGAGAACTTTGCGTCTAACTTAAAGTTATCCAACTTATCCGGATAATAAGTGGTATTGTGCGTAGCTGCGTTAGCCAATTGTTAGCTGGCCAAAAAGCTCGCTTTCAATGTTTGCAAATCTCGCTCACTATGCAGCTGTTGCATTCGGAGGCGCGCTCCCGCGTCTCTCCATGGAACGTCACGGTGGTGGCGGGGGCGCGCTCACAGAGAGGGCACCTCCAATCACGTGCTCCACTATTCTTCTCCAAAACTAGTAGAGATATCACACTGCAAGAACACGATGGTCTTTATATCGCATTCACTTCCGTTATTTATGTTATTTTCGAAATAATGTAGATATGCAGAAACAGACACCGCTAATGGATCAGCAGGAATACTTGGATATGTAAGCTAAGACTAAAGAACAGGAAGCTGCTGGTGACATTATTTTTTACCTTTGCACAACAGCTGCTTAACATACACCATATTATATTATTCCCAATTATATTGATTATCAGTATCACAATCACAAGTCCTAGATATGTTTAATGTAATTCAGAACATGAACAAGCTGCTGTTGCCAATGTTACTCTTTGCACCATGCTGAAGGAATCAGACGACATATTACAAAATACACTCTCCGATCACTTTATGACCCCCTCCTTGCTTCTGCATTCATTGTCCATTTGATCAGTTCCACTTACCATACAGATGCACTTTGTACTTCTACAATTACAGACTGTAGTCCTTCTGTTTCTCTACATACTTTGTTAGTCCCCTTTACTCTGTTCACTAATGGTCAGGAGCCCCACAGGCCCACCATAGATCAGGTACTGTTTGGTTGGTAGGTCGCTTTCAGCACTGCAGTGACACTGGTGTGGTGGTGTGTGTTGAGCTGGTACGATTGGATCAGACACAGCAGTGTTGCTGGAGTTTTAACACTGTTGACTCACTATCCACGTTATTAGAGCCATTCACCTTATTTCTCCACCTTGAAGACAAAGTTCATCGGTCACACAGTTTGTATTAGTCATCCTCTAATCCTTCAACAGTGCTCACTGGACATTTTTGGCTGGCGGACTATTTTCATTCCAGTAGAGACTGCAGTGTCTGATCCACTCATACCAGCACAACACACACTGACAGACCACCACTGCAGCTCTAATATTGATCTACCACCCAAATATTACCTGATCTGTGGTGGTCCTGTGGGAGTCCATTAGAGAGCAGAGTAAAGCGGACTAAAGGGGAATAACAAAGTATGTAGCGAAACAGATGGACTACAGTCTGTAATTGTCTGTAATTGTAGAACCACAAAGTGCAATGACCACTACATTATATATATATATATATATATATATATATATATATATATACATATACATACAAATACCACCACAAAGCCTGACACATATATAGTGATTTATTCAAAATGAAAACTGCTTAGAAGTAAATAACAAAGGGACTTGGTACTGACCCAAATAAATATCCTGATATAATATTCTGTTATACTGGCCTGTTGAACAAAGTGCCAAATAGATCAGCATGAACAGATTACAGAAACAAATCCTTGTGCATAACCTAAATTAGACATAAGCACACGTAGACACTCTTTAACTTAAAGCCTAAACATCTTTTGTTTTACATATTTTACATGTTGTATCAAGCATACATAATAATCAGAATGGACTGAGATGTATTATTACATTAAGCCATAAAGACAACACACACGGCCTTGGACATGCTTAGTCTGAAGAACAAGAGAAAGAGCAGCACTATGCAGTCCAGATCAATATTACGCCATCATATAGGTGATATCTGACTTTCTACAGATCTTTTTCTGACCTGTCTGTACTGAAAATGTGAATGTTACATGTCATATCGAATTAGTCATGTTGTTATAGGGTCTATGTGATTTTTACCATTCTCTCATCCTGTTATTATTACAGAAGTGCAACACTTGTCATATATTGGGAGTGTCTGTTGCATATTTGTATGACGTTGTGGCACATGTAAACTTGGTGTCACATTCATGTTGGAAAAAAAAGTCATGAAACAGAAGGAAGCTGTTTTTTGCAAGAGCAGAGACTGATGCCTTCTGCACTAGTCACTCACTCACAGTTCACCAATACACACTCACACACACAGATATACGCACCCACACCATGTGAGACTGGGGGAGGGGGGAACGCAGAGGTAATAACAGCCCCTTGCAAACCTATGCAACCCTGTACTATTGGTTTGTCATTTTTTCTGGAATGACTACCAGGACGTGCTATAGGATTCATCTAGAACTAGGAAACAGATTTTGAATGTTAGATATACTGAACTGTGGGTTGTCCTAATTGCTTATGTTCCAATAACTGTTATTCAAGACAACAAAAGGTGTTATTATAACAGCTTCATCATAGAGCTTGGTCGCTGTAATCCACACTGAAGAAGAGTAGGAACTCGACTCTGTAGATTGCAACATATAAAGAACATACAGATCACAGGCTGTTTACAGAGATAAAACATGAACGAAACCTGAGACCTCAAGTCAGAGCTTCAAATACCTGAAGGCAAAGGACTTGAAACTGTTGCCTATTGCACAATCTGAGAATAAATCATAAACACACATACTCACTCGCTCACTCACAATATTGATTCTGGCTTTAACTTCCACCCCCGTCTTGTGCGCTCTAGTAGCCTGTGGTGTGTAGTTTACATTACAGAGGTACAACTTGACCTACAAAACTAGCTGTCATGTAACATGTAACATAATTATGCAACATTGCATTTGTTGCAAAAAAAACAAAACAAAACAGTGTTGACCTGAGCTGGCCATATTTGGCCAGTGATCACCTTGTCATGCCTCCTTAATATTATATGCATGTGAATGAAAGTGCACACCCCCTCCCCCATACTCCCACCCCCATGGAGAGCAAGATGAAGCATTTTGGAATCTCCCTAAAGACCTTCTCCATTTCACTATTGTTCTATAAGGACAGCTCAAAGGGATTAAAACTTTCTTCCTTTATCTTGTTTTCATCTAATAAGCTATTACTAACTGTTTGATTTGCTAACCCTAGCCATTAAAGTGAGTATTTATGTAAGTTATAGGCCTATAAACCAAAAACTCTTATTATTATTGAATGGAAGATCTTTACAAGTCCCTAGGTGCCATTAAAAGCACACACAAGTATATATATATATATATGATAAGTACACATAACTGTATATATATATATACATACATATATATACGTATACATATATATATATACATATACATATACATGTATATAAATATATATAATAATTTTTAAAAATTGTTTAGAAGTAAATAACAAAGGGAGCTGGTACTGACAAATAAATAAATCAGATACATTTCCTGATTAAAAAATTCCTTGTGCATAACCTGCATTAGACATAAGCACACTTAGACATGCTTTAAATTCAAGCCGAAACATCTTTGTTTTATATATTTTACATGTTGTATCTCGCAGACTGAGTTGCATTATTGCATTAAGCCATAAAGACAACACACATGGCCTTGGACATGCTTAGTCTAACAGAACAAGAACAAGAGAAAGAGTAGCACTATGCAGTGTGTGTATGTATATGTAGACTTGTCTGTATTTCTTGAGATAACTTCTCGTTGGTTTAGAGAAACAGCTTAACTACAGTATAGGTGGCGCTTCATTTACATGGAGTAAAACAGCATTATAGCACAAATAATATAGAAAAACTCTTTCAGTTGAGGGTTAGTTATGCTGATTATGTATGGAACTGTGTATTTGGAGAAACTATAATGTTCTTTATGTATGTATATATATATATATATATATATATATATATATATATATATATATATATATACATATACATACACATACATGATTATAATGCCATAGACACAGGAAGCAGGCACCAGAACATTTATTTATCCTTAACGTCTCAGTAAAAACCTTTATCTTGAATTAAATGGTATCTCTGTAACAGAGTTGCCTGTGGTTGGATGAAAACCTGCCATTATTTGCCAACTACAGTAATGCCATTGAAGAACATACAGACTGAATATATACAGTGTTTTTTTTTTCTTTTTCTTTTCAAACACGAACTAATGACTCAATGCTGTTTTTCCTCAGAAGAAAGAGGGAGCTCTTATGATGGCCACAGCTGCCTGGGAAGACACACATTGAAACAAATCCACAGCAGCCTATGGTGGTCAGCATTTGCCTAAATGCCTTGATGTGCCTTTGTTGTTCAAGCTATTATAAAGACGATTAGAAAAGAAGACATTTTGGTGACATATATAACTGCTGTTTGTATGAAATAGTAGTGTATATATATATATATATATATATATATATATATATATATATATATATATTATATATATATATATATATATATATATATATATATATATATATGTCAAATGAGGTACCCTAGCTACCCTTAAGCCTAAGCCTTAATCTGCAAAAGCTTGAACACATGTTCGTGTCATTTTGTCACCCAGGTGTGATTGTAGGGTGATTCAGCTTGTTACTTGGTAATGTGGAGTAACATGGATATGATGTCATTTTTTTCCCCAGAGGTATACCACAAGTCATTATCATTTTGATTTAATTTTAGAATATGTGTTCAGTATACGTTTTTTTTTTCTTGATGAAAGTACAGCAAATCTGGTATGTTCTTGTCAGTATGACAGGTCTTGCATATTATTTCTCAGTGCCCATAAAACAACTGGGGGCATGCTAAGATGGCAAACTTCCAACTTGCCGAAATTCATTCGTGCTTCAAATAACATGGATCCCTTTTCACCTTTGGAGAATTCTTGCTTCTTCCTGAGTCTCTGTCATACAAACAAGTATAGAATGGTAATCAAAGGCACCACATGTGACATGCCGAGGCCTCCCGCTCATTTCCTATTGTTGTGGCACCACAAAAGCTCTGTGAGCAGCTAGTAATCTGGAATGGTGTTATTATGTCTAAAGCTGCCTACGATCCATGTTACAAATATGTAACAGTTAGTCTGAGGGTATGTGCCATATCACTTATATGTTTAGATAATGCTTCCACTTTGAGCTACATGTCATTTTCCATTTTGCAATGATCAAACCTTACAGAGCTCATAGGACTATCTTGAAGCTGGACTGAATGTGACAGAGAAACGAATGAGCAAGGCTGAGGTGTGTTTACTCTCTGATCATTAACTGATTAGGCAGTGTTTCGCTGAACTTTAAAAACCAAACCCAGCTGGTAATCACTTTACCTCGTCCGTACACGTTTATACGCAATACAAACCATTCAAAGCAACCCGGAGTTATTCCAAACCGGAGTGCTTGTGACATTTTACATGTTCTAATGTCACTGTAGTATGAGAGTGCAGCAGAATGGTCCTTTTCAGCAATGGGCTGTTGTCACTGTTTGGTAACGGGGAGGGGGAGGATTCCCTGGGGGATTATATCAGCCTGAATGGCTGCTCAAATCACTAAAAACTGAAGCACAGAGCAGGCTAGAATGTAACGTATGTGTCTTAATTCATACAAATAAGGTCACAATGCTTGCTGAAATCTACTGATACGTGTATGGAAATACTTGAATTCATTTTATCCTATTCGCCCAATGTAAAGTTCATTTTGTAAACTTCAGTGCTGTGTTGTAATGACATGTGTTGTAATGTTTATTTTGACAGATCAATCTGTAAAATAAAGGGAAAATACAATAAATAGTAATACCGAAAAATAAAGATTCAGTGGAATATACAGTTAGTTTTGGTAAAATGAATTGTTCCAAATTGATAGAATATTGTAGCTTCTATTCTGTTCTATTCATAAAATATGTAGTATTTCTTACACTTTCAAACTTTGAGTGGTGTGTTGATGAGCTAAGATCTAAAATAAAAAATACAATATTTGTATCTATTTATCAGCCTAAATCCCCAAATGTATTCTAGCTGTAAAATATAGAGGGTTTTTGTAACGGGCTTATATATGTCACAATATATAAACCTGTTACAAATATATATTGGATTACTCATATATATATATATTTGTAACAGGTTTATACATATATACATACACACACAAACAGTGGGGCAAAAAAGTATTTAGTCAGCCACTGATTGTGCAAGTTCTCCTACTTAGAAAGATGAGAGAGGTCTGTAATTTTCATCAGAGGTACACTTCAACTATGAGAGACAAAATGAGAAAAAAATCCAGGAAATCACATTGTAGGATTTTTAAAGAATTTAATTTTAAATCATGGTGGAAAATAAGTATTTGGTCAACCACAAACAAGAAAGATTTCTGGCTCTCGCAGACCTGTAACTACTTCTTTAAGAAGCTCTTCTGTCCTCCACTCGTTACCTGTATTAACACTTGTTACCTGAAGGACACCAGGAAGAAAACTGTAGGCACCAGGCTGACATTGTGCCTCCTGATCCACTGCCTTCCAGCTTATAAAATTTGAGCTGATAACATAGGAAATATAGGGCTTTAAGTGAAGTGTTTTTTTTTTTTATTCTATGGAATAAAAGTGCTATATGGACCATTTTAGTGAATTAGTTCAAACTTCCACAGAAATATTCAAACCTTAGATATTTGAAAAGTTATGCAAATGATCAATGTAAAACCAATGCATTAATTACCACACACACATATATATGTAAATATATTTTTTAAATGCTGTCCCATAGTTTCATGTCACTACCAAAGCTCTTCTGTTCTCCACTCGTTACCTGTATTAACACTTGTTACCTGAAGGACACCAGGAAGAAAACTGTAGACCTGCACCAGGCTGGGAAGGGTGAATCTACAATAGGCAAGCAGGTTGGTGTGAATAAATCAACTGTGGGAGCAATTGTAAGAAAATGGAAGACATACAAGACCATTAATGATCTCCCTCGAGCTGGGGCCCCACGCAAGATCTCATCTCGTGGGGTCAAAATGATCATGAGAACAGTGAGCAAAAATCCCAGAACTACATGAAGGGACCTGATGAATGACCTGCAGAGAGCTGGGACCAAAGTAACAAAGGCTACCATCAGTAACACACTACGCCGAGAGGGACTCAGATCCTGCAGGGTCAGGTGTGTCCCCCTGCTTAAGCCAGTACATGTCCAGGCCCATCTGAAGATTGCCAGAGAGCATATGGATGATCCAGAAGAGGACTGGGAGAATATCATGTGGTCAGATGAAACCAAAATAGAACTTTTTGGTAAAAACTCAATCGTGTTTGGAGGAAGAAGAATGCCGAGTTGCATCCCAAGAACACCATACCTACTGTGAAGCATGGGGGTGGAAACATCATGCTTTGGGGCTGTTTTTCTGCAGAGGGGGCAGTACGACTGATCCATGTTAAGGGAACAATGAATGAGGCCATGTATCATGAGATTTTAAGCCAAAACCTCCTTCCATCAGTGAGAGCATTGAAGATGGTCTGCCAGCATGACAATGATCCCAAACACACCGCTCGGGCAACGAAGGAGTGGCTTCGTAAAGAGCATTTCAAGGTCCTGGAGGTGGCCTAGACAGTCTCCAGACCTCAACCCCATAGAAAATTTGTGGAGGGAGTTGAAAGTCCGTATTGCCCAGTGACAGCCCCAGAACATCACTGATCTAGAGGAGATCTGCATCGAGGAAAGGTTATGTTACAAAGTATTGAGTCGAACTTTTGTTATTGACCAAATACGTATTTTCCACCATAATTTACCATAATTAAATTCTTTAAAAATCCTACAATGTGATTTCCTGGATATTTTTCTTATTTTGTCTCTCATAGTTGAAGTGTACCTATGATGAAAATTACAGACCTCTCTCATCTTTCTGAGTAGGAGAACTTGCACAATCAGTGGCTGACTAAATAGTTTTTGCCCCACTGTTCATATATATATATATATATATATATATATATGACACGAGGAGAATATACAAACTCCACACGCCAGTCCACTCTGGGATCGAATCGAGAACCTTCTTGCTGTGAGGCAATGGTGCTACACACTGAGCCAATATGCTACCTTGCTAATACAGACCACTGCTTATAACCCTTCTAACCATTTTAGCCCTACTTTCCTTGGTGTGTAGCACTGTCGCCAGTGAGAAGGTCCTGCATTCGATCCCAGCTGGAGATGTCTTGGTCCTTTCTGTGTGGAGTATGCATATCCTCCCTCTGTGACCATGGGTTTACTTCGGATACTCTGGTTTCCTCCCACAGTCCAAAGACATGTGTTAGGCTAGTTGGTGTCTCTAAAGTGCCTCTGTTGTGTTAGTGTAGGTATGAATGTGTGAGTACGTGTCCTATGATGGGATTGGCGCCCTGTCTAGGGTTGTTCCTGCCTTGCGCCCTGTGCTGCAGACTAGGCTCTGGCTTTCCTGCGACCCTGTAAAGGATTAATCATATAAGAAAATGAATGAATGAAAGTTGTATGTTTTCTACTTTATTTAATTCAATGTTTAATACACAGATCTCTCACTCACTCATGCCCACATGCCCAAGAGTGGCAGCTTGGCAGAGGTGGGTTTTGAACCCTCGACCTTCTGGTCCAGAGTCCAGTACCCTAACCACTAGGCTACCACAGTCCCCTAGTCTTTACATAATGACTTATGTTTTTTTTTAACTAACTAGTCATTGACCAGAAAAATCATTAGTTTCCTTTTTATTCTGTTTATTTAAATGTTGAATCTTTACACACTGTACAAACTGAAGTGATTTTGATGTTGAGGATCAAACATAATTTCAGTTAATCTGTTATATATAAAAAAAGTTTTGATCTACTGGTGAATGAATGACTAATTGAAGCTGCTAACCAGGTCACCACAGCCCTTTATAAGAAAACGAGTTAAGCTGTTGTATTCCATTCTAGTATTTTCTTTTTTGTTCCACTCGGTTCTATTGTATTCGATTCTGAACAGCATGTTTTGAAAGACTTTATCAAACATGAATACATTTTGTCTCAGCAGGTACTGATACAGACTGAGTGTGACTGTATATGCAGTGCATGGCTCGGGTGTGTAATGGCTGCCTGAAGAGTCTGAGTGTGTGGAGTGTGATTTTGTCTTGATGTGTCAGGAGCAGCTGACCTTCATTGTTCTCTCAACAACTCTAAACGTAGCCTGCTGAGAATGGAATGTCTTCTAGATTATTATTATTATTATGCTTATTATTGATTTACTATTTATCTAATAGAATCTACAGACCGATGAGACGTACAAAGATAATACACACTAAATAAAAACTGCACAAGTTTACTACAACTCTTACAAGTTAAGTTCAGCTTCCATTCTTGGCTGCTTAGGTTTAAAGGCTGCAGAAATACTACTACTACTAATAATAAAAACAGATGACCCCACAGAACTTTGGGATGCGTGACAGGTTAGCGGTCGTGAACGTCCTTTGTTCTGCAAATCTGTCGTTGAAGTTGTGGCTCAAGCCCAAACGGGCAGCTTTTCAAATGGAAACGCTGCTGCTGGATGCACTGTGACATGACAAGTGGGGGTAAATGGTGTGAGCTAAAAGGCAGGGCCATCTCACTCTCCCAAACCATTGTGCACCCTGACTTAAAATGAGCACTCAGTCTGGCAGCATATGCTGACTTTCTGATGGATGCATCCTTTTACAATGTGAAGAATCTTTCCCTGTTGCATATGGGAAATTCTGCCCGTTTCATTAACTATCAGGGTTCGTTTCCCCCCCAAAATACCAACGCTCTGTGCAATCTGGTATATGTAAACAATGTATGTATATATAGGAGGTATGCCATACAGAAAAATATATATCTATGTGAATATTTATAAAGTCTTCCAGCTGTGGTTGAATGAAGAGCAACTCAACAGGATGTGGTTTGAGACGAAAACTTTCACATACCTCTCTTTACAACAAGGAGTAAAAACTTGCAGGTATAGAGCATAATAGAGTATATCATTTATTGTGTTTTTGTGTTTACACAAGTTAAACAGATTAGTTTAGATCAGTTACCAACCTGTACTAATAAAACATTATTTAATACGCACAATCAGATGTAAATGTTTGCCCCTTTTCTTCTTAAATGTACCGATAAAAATAGTCTTGCTGTATTATTCTTTCTCCCCTTCCTATAGTTATATAACTTCAGCACATTTTTTTAATATATAAGATTTTGCGCAAGTCAACACAAGTCCCATGAGAAATTTAATGTTTAATGTCATTGTGAAGGGCAGGGTTAGAGTTGTGATTACTTTAAACTTTCCTTTAGTGAAAGTCAGAGAAAAAAACCTGCTGTTGTTGGTTAACACTGTTACAAAGTTTGCTGGTTGATTTTGAAATATAACAGACTCCCCTTAGTCGCAAAGTGGCTTTGGCTCGCTTGAAGACTTGGAATCTGATGCCTGCAGCCGCTCCCTTCCTCTCTCCCTCCTTCCTTCTCTCCTTCTTTCTCTCTCTTTTGAGGCGGTGCTGGTTGTGACACACATTAATACTGACATGGGGCCTCCTGGTCCACTGCCCTCCAGCAATAGCCTCCCTCATTTATAAAATTTGAGCTGATAACATAGAAAATATAGGGCTTTAACTGAAGTGAATCAAAGTGCTATATGGACCATTTTAGTGAATTAGTTCAAACTTCCACAGAAAAATACATAAATAAATTTGAAAACGTATCAAATATTCAAACTCTAGATATTTGCAAAGTTATGCAATGATCAATGTAAAAGCAATGCATTAATTAACATAGTAATAAGAGAAATATTCATTATTATGTATATATATACACACACACACACACAATTATATAGATAGAAGAGAGAGATAGAGAGAGAGAGAGAGAGAGCGAGAGAGAGAGAGAGATAGAGAGAGACAGAAGAAAAACCCCCCCACAAAACATACCATTTAACATATACACCAATTATATATATAACACACACCCACACACCAACACACACACACATACGATATCTACAATATATGTGTGTGTATATATCTTACATATATGTGTGTGTATATATAAATATATAGGATATACTGCTATCTCGGAGAGAGAGAGAGAGAGAGAAGAGAGAGAGAGATAGAGAAGAGGAGAAGGAAGACAGACAGACAGACAGAAAGACAGAAAGACAGACACACACAACAGAGAGACACAGGAGCGACAGAGGAAAAACAATAAAAGAGAGAGAGAAACACACACAAATCACGGCACACACAGAGAGAGCGACAGAGGGGGAGAGAGAGAGAGGAAAGACCAGAAAGACACACACACACACACACCATCAGAAGACAGATGAGAGAGAGAGGAGAGACACACACACACCACAAACACACCAAACACAGAGCGGCGACAGAGAGGGGGGGAGAGATGAGAGAGAGATAGAGGAGAGATGAAGAGAGGGGAGAGAGAGGAGAGACAAACAGACGAGACAGGACAGGACAGACAGGAGAGAGAGAGAGAAACACACACACACACACACAACAGAGAGGAGAGAGAAGTAGGAGGCAGGGGGGTAGAGAGAGAGAAGATAGAGAGTAGAGAGGAGAGAAGAGATATGATAGAGAGAGAACACCACCCAACACACACCAAGAGAGATGGAGGGGGGGGGAGATAGGGGGGGGGGAGAGGAGAGAGAGGTAGAGAGATAGAGAGAGAGAGAGTAGAGGAGAGAGAAGAGAGAGAGAAGGGTGGGAGAAGAGATAGAGAGATAGAGAGCGATGAGAGAGAGAGACACAGAGAGATAGTAATAGATAGAGAGAGGAGAGAGGGAGATAGAGAGAGAGAGAGAGAGAGGAGGAGATGAGAGTAGGAGAGAGATAGAGAGAGACCACACCAACAAACACACACACACATAGGAGCAATATAAAAAAGAGATAGACAACCCACCACAAAATGTCCAGTACATATAGCTGTATATACATATATATAGATATCTACAGATAATATAACGATATATAGTATAGATATATATATATATATATAGATATAGATCTATATTATATTGTATAAGATACACACACACATACACACATATATGTATATATATAAAAATAACATTTTCCATTTGTATTTAAATTGATTTTTAAATTTAACTTTATCTAAAATGCTGTCCCATAGTTTCATGTCACTTCCAAAATGCAGGCACAGTCCTGCATTTTATACCAGGAAGTAAGACTGCACCCATGTCTCTCATGACCACATAAGTTAGATCCCACTGTTTTGAAGTAAATGTGTCCCAAAGGCTGAAAATCCCTGTTGAACATTTAGAATTATTGACCACATTTCCTAGAAGTAAACTTCTGTTCTTTAATAAAAGAGTTATGATTTTAAGTGTTTCCATTCCATGTACTGACTAGCTTTCCTGAGGTATGCTCAAAATTAGCCAAAATTGTTACTACTTAAACAGTCACTACTGAAACATCTGGTAAGGTTTTGGACCAGCATGATTGTTTTGGCAGTGAAAAAAAATGGCCTGTTCATTCATCTATTTGAATGAAATAAACATAATGAAGCCATAAGGTCACCCAAAGCAAAACGATTTTAGTCTAAAGTCCAGGTGACTCTATTGTTGGACTATAATAAGCCGTATGACCGTATGTCGAAAGTTACTGTTGAACAGATGAAAACCTTCCAACTGAATGGATATAGATGATAGAAACAACTGCTATACAGACTGCTTTAATAATTATTTACATTTAGTTAATCATAAAAGATTAGAATAAGTGAAAAGATCAAAAGAACATGAAGCAACCTTGAAATCAAAATTCTGTGGTCACCACTGAAACCGTGCAATCACTGCCAAAACACTTTTGGATTCTCCAGTAATGTTTGATGATACTAATTACTATACTTTACAATACTCAGTTTCTTCAGTCATTAACACTGAAATTAAATTGATCGACTTCATCCTTTTGACAAAGAATACCTTTCTACCCTTTGTGGTCAGACTCTTTTTTTCCTTGAGCTTTAGTTACTTTAATCATCTAACTGAGGTACATTTTCTACATTTTGTCATTTCAAGTTTTACTGAATACTGAAACACACACACACACACACACACACACACACACACACACACACACACACACACACACACACACATCAGGCATACCATTATGACCACCTCCTTGTTTATTTACCATTAGGACCACCTCCACCCTCTCATTATCCATTTTATCAGTCCTTCTTAACATATAGAAGCACTTTGTAGTTCTACAATTACAGGCTGTAGTCCATCTGTTTCTCTACATACTTTGTTAGTCCCCTTTACTCTGTTCTCTAATGGTCAGGATCCCCACAGATCGGGTACTATTTGGGTGGAGGATCATTCTCAGCACTGCAGTGACACTGAACTGATGGTGGTGTGTTAGTGTGTGTTGTGCTGATATGAGTGGATCAGATACAGCAGTGCTGCTGGAGGGTTTAAACACCTCAAGTTTCACTGCTGGACTGAAAATAGTCCACCAGCCAAAAATGTCCAGCCACCAGCATCCTGTAGGCAGTGTCCTGTGAGCACTGACAAAGGATTTGAGGATGACTAACACAAACTGTGCAGCAACAGATGAGCTGCTGTGTCTGGCTTTACTCTACAGGGTGGAGTAATGTAGGAGATGTGTCTAATAGAGTGAACACAGTGTTTAAAACCCCAGCAGGTCTGATACAATCATACCCGAGCAACACACCACATCAGTGTCATGATCTACCACCCAAATAGTACCTGATCTGTGCTGGTTCTGTGGGGGTCCTGACCAATAAAGAACAGAGTAAAGGGGACTAACAAAGTATGTAGAGAAACAGTTGGACTACAGTCTGTAATTGTAGAACTACAAAGTGCATCTACATGGAAAGTGGAACTGAGACAATGGATAAAGAATGCATAAACAAGGAGATGATCATAAAGTGATCAGTGAGTGTATATTGTAATATTAAGACCCTGTCCAGGATTAAGAGGATACGAAAATGAATGAATCTATAGTAAATATAAAATCTAATAATGTGTAGACTCTGATTTAAAAAAAACAATTATGAAGAGCATGATAAAATAGAGATTCTATTAGAAACTGTATTAGACACATCTCCTATATTGCTCCACCTTGCAGATGTAAAGTTAGAGACAGTAGCTCATCTGTTGCTGTACAGTTTGTGTTAGTCGTCCTCTAATCCTTCATCAGTGCTCTCAGGACACTGCCTACAGGATGTTGGTGGCTGGACTTTTTTTTTTAGGTATAATATTTTCAGTCCAGCAGCACTGCTGTGTCTGATCCACTTATACCAGCACAACACACACAAAACCACCACCACATTAGTGCAGTGCTGAGAATGATCCACCACCTAAATAGTACCTGATCTGTTTTGGTCCTGTGAGGGTCCTGATCATTAGAGAACAGAGTACAGGGGACGAACAAAGCATGTAGAGAAACTGATGGACTACATTCTGTAATTGTAGAACTACATGGTGAGTGGGACTATATGGTAAGTGGAACTGATACAACGGACAATGAGTGTAGAAACAAGGAGGAGGATGTTTTCTATATTTTTGAATAAATACGACCTAAAACCTCATCAGATTTTCACACAAGTCCTAAAAGTACATAAAGAGAACCCAGTTAAACAAGTGAGACAAAAATATTATACTTGGCCATTTATTTATTGAGGAAAATGATCCAATATTACATATTAATGAGTGGCAGAAGTATGTGAACCTCTAGGAGTTAGCAGTTAATTTGAAGGAGAAATTAGAGTCAGGTGTTTTCAATCAATGGGATGCCAATCAGGTGTGAGTGGGCACTTTGTTTTATTTAAAGAACAGGGATCTATCAAAGTCTGCTCTTCAAAACACATGTTTGTGGAAGTGTGTCATGGCACTAACAAAGGAGATTTCTGAGGACCTCAGAAAAAGAGTTGTTGATGCTCATCAGGCTGGAAAATGTTACAAAACCATCTCTAAAAAGTTTGGACTTCACCAATCCACAGTCGACAGATTGTGTACAAATGGAGGAAATTCAAGACCATTGTTACCCTCCCCAGGAGTGGTCGACCAACAAAGATCACTCCAAGAGCAAGGCATGTAATAGTTGGTGAAGTCACAAAGGACCCCAGGGTAACTTCTAAGCAACTGAAGCCTCTCTCACATTGGATAATGTTAATGTTCATGAGTCCACCCTTAAAAGAACACTGAGCACCAATGGTGTGCATGGCAGGGTTGCAAGGAGAAAGCCACTGCTCTCCAAAAAGAACATTGCTGCTCGTCTGCAGTTTGCTAAAGATCACGTGGACAAGCCAGAAGGCCATTGGAAGAATGTTTTGTGGATGCATGAGACCAAAATAGAACTTTTTGGTTTAAAAGAAAAGCATTATGTTTGGAGAAAGGAAAAGACTGCATTCCAGCATAAGAACCTTATCCCATCTGTGAAACATGGTGGTGGTAGTGTCATGGTTTGGGACTGTTTTGCTGCATCGGGGCCATTCAGTAATACATATTAAAAAAAAAAAAATTACTATTCACACAATTTGTTATGCAGATTATATGATTTGTAAGGAAAATCTTAGTATTAAATAAAAATAAAATGCAAACTAGAGACATTGTCACTAGGAGTCTCCGATTTTGGGAGCTCTGTCTTTGCATCAGTTAAGTAAAATGCCCCATATGATATTTAAAATACCCAGGCAGACAATTTATTAGCAAAGTAGGAATTTTCAAATAAGAATTGGAACTTGAAAATCATCACGTTTTACCCTTACATTTTATTAACAAAGACAATCATCATACAGAGACAAATTTCATTTACGACATTAGTTGATTACAAGCAAAAAGGTGGTCTTTCTACTTTCTACATATCCTAATTTCAAATGAGATCCACTCTCTCTTTAGATATGCACTGAGAGCAAACTGATTTCTGTAAAGCTACCTTACTCATAATGAATACCATTTCATAGGAAGCGATTATGATGGATCTGCTAAAGATATGCAAGGAATTCATTTACGGAGTAGGATAAAACCAGGTGGCATTTCAGTTTAGGAAATGTAAAAGTTCAATCATACAATACACCACGTGGAGTTAGTGGGTTTGGTTACAGATAGCGTGGGTGTACATTAGTACCAAAAATAACTTCCCATTTTAAAATTCCTAATACATGTACAGTCATTAATCAAGCCTGAACACAGCAGTGTAACGTGGGAGCGTGTTAGCAGTATTCTTTTATCCATTAGAGCACAGGAAAGACCATACTGGGCCATACTGCAATGAGAGAGTCAAACACCGATGACCCTGAGGCCTGAATGATTTGTGACTGCCAATTATTGAACACTTAGGAACCGGTGCTAAATTATTTGCAGATTGTTTCTACAGTTGTACGTAAAATTGCAAAACAGAGAAGCTGGCCTTAAGACACCGGTATTAATATGTGCAATAAAGACCATACTGAAGAGTTAAATGTGGAAGTGCCGGTTTGACATCAACAATGAACCATTTAAAAGAAACAGCAAGCCATGTTCACTCAGTGTTGCTTAATCATCTTTTTCTTGCTCTTCATTTCACTTACCACAAACATTTGCAAAACTTGCAAAGCCTTAAGCCATTTTTGCCTTTCAACATACATTTTGCAAGCTTTTCTCTGTCCTTGCCAAATATATCTCCATAGATTTGAAACCTGATTCCATACCAAGCCCTAAGGAATCCGATTGTATGCTGAAAATGGGACTAAATCATGGCAAGTTTAGGATATTTGTATTTCTCAGTTTACCTTGGTGGTAGAGGTTAATTGGAGAAGAATTAATCCCTGGTCTGTGGTCAGGACATTCAGGTACAGATTCTATATACATGCAAAAGGGTGTGCAGATAATGAAATCAAAGCAGGACGTTTATTTGGTCTTCTCAGGTGCCACGGGTGCGTCTGTTTGCACTTCAGCGTCGGAGTGGCGTTTTTGACCCTGGGAGACAATCATAATGTACAATGAGGTATTACAAGCGAAAGAAACCTGCCTTGAGCACAACTGTTCACAACCTGTCTGACAACTGGCTCCTTATTTACATACGATTCCCTCACACTTCTAGCTCGAACATGTCCACACTTAATCTAACTCTAGCCAGTGCTATAATAGAGGTATTGACTTATTGGACTGATTTCATGGCTGTTGTGTAACCTACTCTCCACTGACCTTCAAGGTGCTTCAAGAGACACACTGTACACTCAACATATGATCTTTCTGACTTTGAAACTGATATGACACTGAAATGGGACTATGGTAAGGGCCCTCTTAAGACTTTATTGGATTTCACCATGTTCTATAATGTACAGCAAGTGATCTTGGTGGTACGAACTTAATGTAATCAGCTCCAGAATTATTTGCACCCATGATAAAATGGCCAAGTAGCTTAGTCTCAAACTAAAAGCATAAACAATTTTAACCCAACCATTTACTCTAACAAAGAAAGCTTATTAGAAATCCTTATGCACCAACTCTAACTGAAGCATGTTCCTATAATATTTTCACCTCACTAAAGTTCACGAGTGTTTAGCAGCGCTTAAGTAGTCATTCATGACTTCCTGTTTGTGACGTGACACTGGCCAACAAATTCCTTAAGTAAACATGGAGAAGGGTAGAGGATCCACGAATGAAATAAAACAGAAATAAGTGTGTTGACCTTCATATAAATGGTAATGGCTACAAAAATATCTACAAGGCTAAAATTAGAGCAATATTTAAGGGCAGTAATTAAAGAGTTTGAAACAGCCAGAGCTATAATTAGGATGTCTGGAAGAGGCATATTTTGCACTCACAGTAAAGAGGATGGTTATAGAGGCAAAAACATATCTAAGGATCACAGTTAGAGATTTGCATAAGGCATTTTGAAGGGCTACAATGAAATCTGCAATTAGATGCCATCTTCATGCCAACAAACTATTTGGAAGGCATGGCAGAGGAAAGCCTTTTCTTTCATCTAACCACAAATGTAAGCACACAACGTTCAATAAACACTACTGAAACTTTGACAGAAACCAGGTTCTGTGGTCAGTGAAACAAGAATGGAGCTTTTGGGCAAAAATACCCTTAAGGTGAGGAGGCAAACAATAAAAGATCTTTATCCCCTCTGTTAAGTATAGTATGCTGGAGGATCATTAGTGTTGTGGGGTTGGTTTTTCTTGGAAAAAACCTAAATGAGATCTTACCTTAATCTAACAATTTATTCTAAAAAAGCAAATCAAAGAAAACAAAACTGTTTAATCCACTTGTCACAATTATTGGAATCCCATTGTAATGTTTATGCACAGATGCCACTATTGCTGTCTTTACCAGAAGCTACAACTGGACTGATTGGAAGCCTGTGGAATGAGCTGAAGAGGTGAATCTATAAGAGAGGGATCTGGAGACATTCTGTATTGAGGACTGTAAGATTCCTTGCTCTGTATTTTCCTGTATGACTAATTCTAAAACTGGGTTTGTTAATAAAACAAATACTTTTTCTATTAGGTTTGTAATTTGTTCAATATTTTCTGTATGACATTAATCATTAACCACCAAGACATATTTTCATAAACTTAAACCAGTCTTTACCAAGGGTGCCACAAATTCTTCAACCGACTGTAATGAAGAACTTTTAGGAACAGTACTAACAATGTGAGTTACAACATGAGAATCTATTTTTGCCAAATGAGGTCACCTAGTGGTTAGGACATGTCACTGTTGATCATAGATTCCACAGGAGACGCAAACTGAGTCATCTTTCGAAACGGGTTACACCACACTGTCAAAGTTTTTAAAACCCAGCCTAAGATTTATGGCCAACGAGGCTAAACATGGCATATTAAAATTTGTGTTTTACCAACTAAAATAATATTATTATATTACAAGCTTTAGCAGCCCTGAGTTCAAATCCCAGGTGTGGCTTCAATTATGAAGGTTGGGTGATTATGGAATGCTATAATGGACTGGCACCTTGTCCAGGGTGTATCTTTGCCTGCAAACTGAATTTCTTGTTATGCTCCAGACCCTCCCCTGTGGCACTAACCAGGGGTAAGATGGAATGCTTTGCTCAAACGGTTGTATACAGTGGTGCTTGTGTTTGTGAACCCTTTAGATTTTTCTATATTTCTGCATAAATATGACCTAAAACATCATCAGATTTTCACACAAGTCCTAAAAGAAGATAAAGAGAACCCAGTTAAACAAATGAGACAAAAATATTATATTTGGTCATTTATTTTTTGAGGAAAATGACAAATTTACATATTATTTTTTTTTTTTTTGTTTTTTTTTTTTTTTTTTTCTTTGGTGAGTGACAAAAGTATGTGAACCTTTGCTTTCAGTATCTGGTGTGGACCCCCCCTGTGCAGCAATAAAAAACTGCAACTAAAAGTTTCCTGTAGCTGTTGATCAGTCCTGAACAACCGGCTTGGGGAATTTTAGCCCATTCCTCCGTACAGAACAGCTTCAGGCTCTGGGATGTTGGTGGGTTTCCTCACATATAACGCTCACTTCAGGTCTTCCACAAACATTTCGATTGGATTAAGGTCAGGACTGTGGACTTGGCCATTCACAAAACATTAACTTTATTCTTTAACCATTCTTTGGTAGAACGACTTGTGTGCTTAGGGTCGCTGTCTTGCTGCATGACCCACCTTCTCTTGAGATTCAGTTGATGGACAGATGTCCTGACATTTTCCTTCAGAATTCTCTGATATAATTCAGAATTCATTGTTCCATCAATGATGGCAAGCCGTCCTGGCCCAGATGCAGCAAAACAGGCCCAAACCATGATACTACCACCACCATGTTTCACAGATGGGATAAGGTTCTTATGCTGGAATGCAGTGTTTTCTTTTCTTCAAATATAACGCAATTATTTTAAACCAAAAAGTTCTATTTTTGTCTCATCCATCCACAAAGCATTCTTCCAATAGCCTTCTGGCTTGTCCACATGATCTTTAGCAAACTGCAGACGAGCAGAAATGTTCTTTTTGGAGAGCAGTTGCTTTCTCCTTTCAACCCTGCCATGCAAACCATTGTTGTTCAGTGTTCTTCTGATGGTGGACTCATGAACATTAACATTAGCCAATGTGAGAGAGACCTTCATTTGCTTAGAAGTTACCCTGGGGTCCTTTGAGACCTCTAAAACTATTACACGCCTTGCTCTTGGAGTTGTTGGTCGACCACTCCTGGGGAGGGTAACAATGGTCTTGAATTCCCTCCATTTGTACACAATCTGTCTGACTCTGGATTGGAGTCCAAACCCTTTAGAGATGGTTTTGTAACCTTTTCCAGCCTGATGAGATTCAGCAACTCTTTTTCTGAGGTCCTCAGAAATCTCCTTTGTTCATGCCATGATACACTTCCACAGACGTGTGTTGTGAAGAGACTTTGATAGATCCCTTTTCTTTAAATAAAACAGGGTGCCCACTCACACCTGATTGTCATCCCATTGACTGAAAACACCTTCAAATTAACTGCTAATCCAAGAGGTTCACATACTTTTGCCACTCACTAATATGTAATGTTTTCCTGAATATGTTTTGTCTCATTTGTTTAACTGGGTTCTCTTTATCTACTTTTAGAACTTGTGTGAAAATCTGATGATATTTTAGGTCATATTTATGCAGAAATATAGAAAATTCTAAAGGGTTCACAAACTTTCAAGCACCACTGCAGAAAACAATGCAAAAGTCAGTAAAGACTACACAGTTGTTTTAGCAAGAATAACTCAAATTAATGTTCAAACCCATTTGCCAACTTAATATTATAATATATACACTATATAAAGATTTCATCTAAGTCTTTGGGGTTAACTCATCTGGGAAATTCTTAAAGGATTCACAGAGAATATACACAGTGTGGAGCATGCATATAAAAAACACTTTTTCCTTACATTTCCTTTGACTTTTATTTCATTGCAGACAGTCTGAACCTGAGATATTTCATGCTTTGTCTGGTCAACTTCATACAAAGCATTTACCACTTTGCATTGTTGCTGTTCCTTCCTACACTTAAAAGACGTTTTGTTTATTGGGTACGTTCTCCATTAGGACTAGGTCAGGACTGCAGGCATTCCAGTCCAGTACCCTTACCCTGTTCTTCTGCAGCCATGCCTTTGTAATGTGTGCAGCATGTGGTTTTGCATTGTCTTGTTGAAACATGCATGGACGTCCCCGGAAAAGATGACGTCTTGAAGGCAGCTTATGTTGCTCTAAGACCTCAATGTACTTTTCTGCATTAATGCTGACATCACAGAACTGAACACTAAAATTGTAAGTGCCATTTGTGAATGTAACTCTGTGCTGTAGTGCTTGACAAAGATTTGCCAAAATAATCTCTTGACCATATGGGTCTATCAGCTATTGTTGAATGACGGTTATCATGCAGTGCCCTCTGAGGGATCGAAGATCACTGGCGTTCAGTTTAAGCTTTCGCCCCTGCCTTTCACGCACTGAATCCCCCCCCCCCCTGCTGTAAATAACATGCTCTGGCAGAATTCTGACCAAACTTATACCTTCTTGTACTTTTTTTCTACTTTACCAGGTTTTTGAAGAACAGCTGGATGGAGTTTCTCTTCTCTAGCTTGCGGGGGATGCTGGGTGAAGGATTATCACTTCCCACCGACTTGTTGTCTGGAGAGGCTGCAGCAGTAGGTGCAGCAGCAGCAGGTTTGGGCTCCTCTTTGACCTTGGTGCTCGAGGCAGCCTCGGGAGCTGCAGCAGGGGAGGCAGGGCCTTCTTTCTTGCTCTCTGTAGCCTTGATTAAGTTAAACAAAAATGATCACGTTGCATTTCTCACAAATGAATGGCTTCTATTATCTGTATTTCAACAACTTTGTAACGACAAGAGGAATGGAGCAGAGCACTGAGAAAAGAGCAACAAGGGATTAAGGAGAAAGCTGTTATCTTTACCAGATAGCACTGCAACGCAACAACCAGATAATTATGCCTTATAAAGAGACTGTTGAGTAAAGTCCTGGTGAGTTTACATACACTGCCCAGCAAAAAATAAGGTCCCAACCTGGATTTAACTAAGCAAATAGTTAAATAGTTTATAAAACAAAGTCTCCCATCGGATAATTACTGCATTGGTTGTTATGTTTCAGCTAGCATCAAGTTCTTTAACCCTAACTGATGCAGTGAGTAGCTCCTCATTTGTTAAACAGCCATGTCGAAAGACATCCTGTGGTCGTTGAAAAGATGTTAATCTGTTTCAGAAGGGTCACATTGTGAAAGAGTGGTTCAGGGAGCATGAGGCATCATTTTCACACATGGATTGGCCACCACAGTCCAAATCTGAACCCCATTGACAATCTTTGGGATGTGCTGGAGAAGACTTTGTGCAGTGGAACAAATCTCCCATCATCAATAAATGATATTGGGGGAAAATTAATGCAACTCTGGACAGAACTGCTTCTGCAATGTCACAACATTTATTTCTGTCCATTAATTTTTCCCCAAGATCTTGTATTGATGATGGGAGATTTGTTCCACTGCACAAAGTCTTCTCCAGCACATCCCAAAGATTCTCAATGGGGTTCAGATTTGGACTGTGGTGGCCAATCCATGTGTGAAAATGATGCCTCATGCTCCCTGAACCACTCTTTGACCCTACTGAAACAGATTACCATCTTTTCCACAACCACAGGATGTCTTTCGACATGGCTGTTTAACAAATTAAAAGCTACTCACTGCATGGTCCAAATATTCCATCATCAATACAAGATCTTGGGGAAAAATTAATGCAACTCTGGACAGAACTTCTTCTACAATCTCACAACATTTATTTCTGTCCATTAATTTTTCCCCAAGATCTTGTATTGATGATGGGAGATCTGGACCACTGCACAAAGTCTTCTCCAGCACATCCCAATGATTCTCAGTTGGGTTCAGGTGTAGATTCTGTGGTGGCCAATCCATGTGTGAAAATGTCTCATGCTCCCTGAACCACTCTTTCACAATATGTCCCTTCTGAAACAGATTACCATCTTTTCCACAACCACAGGTTGTTTAACAAATGAGAAGCTACTCACTGCATCAGTTAGGGTTAAAGAACTTGTTGCCAGCTGAAACATAATCACTGAAGTAATTATCCAATGGGAGGCTCTGTTTTGTAAACTATTTAACTATTTGCTTAGTTAAATCCAGGTGGTGACCTTTTTTTTTTTGGCCGGGCAGTGTACAACATCACTAAGTTCATGTTTGAGTCAAAAAACATTGAACATTAATAACAGATCATAAAATTAATGAACCAGAAACACCATATGTTAATGTAATCACAAATCAGTACATCAGCAACTCTCTTAGTTTAGTCAGTGTGGTTAATGGGCAGAAACAAACACCATTTATTGAATTTACCCCTTTTCCAGCACCGAGAGAGATGCTGGACGCAGCGCTTGTCGCAGCTGCTTGGATCCTAGAGCTCACTTGGCCTAGCAGTACCTCAAATTCAGATAGATGTTTTTTTACTTCATGCATTTATTTATACCACAACACTGTGTACAAGGAGTTCTGGCCTTCAAGTGTGTTACCTTTGGTTTGAGCAAGTTGGCAAAGGGAGAGGGCTTCTTCTGTGGTTTCTTTTCTTCCGCTTTGGGTGCTGGAGGAGGTTCGGATTTGGCTGTGGCCTCAAGGGTGCTGGCCTTCGATGCGTCTGCCTTAAATAGGGAGCAACAGAAGCATAAAACACACAAGAAATGAGAAAATGAAGAAGGAAACGTATCAAGGAAGTGATATAGGAAGAAATGGTACGAAAAGACAAGAGGAACAAGCAGAAGTGTCTGAGAGCTCTAGTGCAAGAGGAAGCTAGTAGCCAAATCATACATTAAGAACAAAGATGGAAAGATCTCAGGGCAAAGTATGTGTGTAATGTTTAACCCCTACAATTTAATCAAGTTTAAATGCATCTCCAGCGATCCGTTAAAGGGCAGAAGCATTTTCAGCATGTACCACATCTGATTTCCACATACAACGGATTTGGAAAGTCTTCAGACCTTTTCACTTTTTCCCCATTTAATTACGTTGAGGCTCATGGTAAAATAATTATTTTTAAAAATGCACTCAATGCCCCATAATGACAAAGTGTAAACAAAAGTACTGCACTGACATAAGTATTTAGACCCTTTACTCAGGACTTAGTTGAAGCACCTTTCTCAGAGATTACAGCCTCTAGTCCTCTTGGGCATGATGCCACAAGGATTGCACACCTGGATTTATGGATTTGCTGCCATTCTTCTCTGCATGTTCTCTCAAACTCTGTCAGGTTGGATGGGGACCGTCGGTGGACAGCCATTTTCAGGTCTCTCCAGAGATGTTTGATTGGATTCAAGTCTAGTTGTCCCTGAGCCAATACTGTGTTGTCTTTGACTTGTTAGAAAGTGAACCTGAGGTCCCTAGTGCTCTGGATCAGTTTTCATTAAGAATATCTCTGTAGTTTCAGCTTTCTCTCAACCCTGACCAGTCTTCCTGTGCCAGTTCTTGGTCCCTTCTACCCTGATTAGTTAGTTTACTGGGGCGACCAGCTCTAGGAAGAGTCCTGGTTGTTCCAAACTTCTTCCGTTTAAAAATTATAGAGGCCACTGTGCTCTTGGGAACTTTCAGTGCAGCAGATTTTTTTGTAGTCTTCACCAGATCTGTGCCTCCACACAATCCTGTCTCTGAGCTCTACATGCAGTTCTTTCCTCCTCATGTCTTGGTTTTTGCTCTGATATGCAATGATGGCTGTGAGACCTTAGATAGGTGGGCGTCTTTCCAAGTCATGTCCAGTCATCTGAATTGACCACAGGTGGACTCCAGTCAAGGTGTAGAAACATCTCAAAGATGATCAAGTGAAATGGGAGCCCCCCCAGAGCTACATTTCAAGTGTCATAGCAAAGGGTCTGCATACTTATGTCGATGAGAAACTTTAGTGTTTCCTTTTTAATACATTTGCAGAAATTTCTAAAATGCTGTTTTCACTTTCTCATTATGGGGTATTGAGTGCGGAATAATGGGGGAAAACTTGGTCTGAAGGCTTTCCGAATGGTCTGAAGGCTTTCCGAATGCATTGTATGGTCATTCTAACACATTTCCCTGTACAGAGAAAAGAACAAAAAAGTTGCTAAGGACATTCATTCATTCAATTTCTTATCCACTTAATCCTCTCAGGGTTGCAAGAAAACCGGTGCCTAACTGGCAGCACAGGGTGCAAGTAGGTAACCCAGACAGAGTGCTAACCCATTGTAGGGCATTCATACACACTCACACACTAAGGGCACTTTAGAAACACCAATTAACCTAACACACGTCTAATGTGGGAGGAAACCGGAGTACCCAGAGTAACCGCTGCATCACTCTGTGTTGTTAACAACAAACAAACCCTCAAAATGAAGGTTTTGAAATCGTCTCTTGGATAGTGACTTATGGGTAGATGTACCATTCATTTTGTACCTTTCTCCTTGGAAAGTGAATGTAGATTAGTTTTAACAATGGGCCTAAAATTAATAACGTGGCTCTCCCTGAATAACTTTCATGAGTGGAATCCAATAATACACATACAGATACATTCAGCAGAAACAGTATTCTGATATTTTGAATTTGAATTTGATCTGAGCAAGACCCTTGATCCGTAGTTAATTGGAGTGTACCTTGTAAGACTGTATCAGTTGTAAGCTGTTCTGGATAAGAGTGTCTGCTAAATATTAAAACACTGCAATCAGTTCTTTAGTCAAATGCATTTGTATTAAGTCCTTGATATGTCTAATTTGTACCTTTAGTAATCAGTTCTTGTCTAATTGTGCAAGTAGACAGAACAAGATATACAAGATCCCAGCTTGTTACCTAGTTGGGGTCAGAGTGCCAGAGGGTCAGAGGGAGCAGTAAGTAAGGGCAGACTCAAAGAGCCAGAATTTGGGTATTTAACCTTCAGCCCAGAGCTCTAAACACTAGGCCATCTCCTAGAGTAGATTTAGAGAAGAGCATCACTAATCAAGCATGAATTTAACTAAATATATGAGTTTAACTGAACTTGCCAAGAATGGTTCTCCAGAGTCACAGCTCTAGAGATCCCTGGTTCAGTTCCCACTCCAGACCATGTTCTGCCTGGGTCTGCATGGGTTTTCTACAGGTATTCTAGAGTCCTCCCACATTCAAAAGACATGCAATAGAGACATACAGTACCGTGCAAAAGTCTTAACCAAATATTAGAATATACCCAAAATACAGCAAATTTGTAGGCAGTATTTAGTGTTACCTCCCCTTACATTTGAGCAATACCAGCATGTGGCAGCTTCATCGGGATGCCAAGTTGACCCTTCTTCAAGCCGAAAAAGCTTGATCAGGAATGGTCTTTTTGGAAGGGTAGCAGCCAAGAAACCACTTTTTCTTAACGGGATCAGGGTGAAAAGGCAAAAATATGCTAAAGCTCACAAAGATTGGAATGAAGATCAGTGGAATAGAGCATTTGAAATTTTTTGTGTCCAGTCGTCGACAATGTGTTACAAACCATTGCTAAAACAACAAATCTAAGACTTTTACACAGTGCTGTACATTAGTGTGTTTAAAGTGTAAAGGATTGGAGCTTTGTCTAGGGTGCTGCTGATTGGCCCCTAACTCCCCAAAATCAAGTCAAGTCAGATCTATTTATATAGCGCTTTTTACAATGGAGCATTGTCTCAAAGCAACTCTACAAGTTTAGATTATCTCCTAATAACTACGTCCAATCCCAAATTGAGCAAGCCTAGGGTGACAGTGGCAAGGAAAAACTCCCTAAGTGTTATGAGGAAGAAACCTTGGGAGGACCAAGACTCAAAAAGGGACCCAACCTCCTTGGGCGGCGTAGATGATAAATCTAAGAATGAAACTAAAGTCATGGAGTCATAGCTCAAATAAAATGTGAAATATGCACATCGGCATTAAGTGGCCCGGGTATGGTGCTGATGACGGAAGCAGCTTGAGTGAATATGGTGTTGCTACTTTAAGATGAAGTAAATTGTGTGAATTTAGGCTTTTTTTCCTGTCTGACTAGTCAGTTTTTCTATCATACACTTCAGTTAGAGGTCTCTTAATCCATCAAACGTTACTGGACATCCAGAAATATGGGTTATTTAGTATGGAATATGGTCCCACAGCTGCAAAAACAGACTCACTTCTGATAAGACTTTCCACAAAATCTTGCAACATGACTGTGAGGTTGGGGACTGATGATGGACAATAAGCCCTGGCTGTCTGATGGAGTTATGGTTAGGGGGCTCTGTGCATGCCAGGCAAGTTCACCATCAAAGTTGACAAACCATTTCTTTATGGACTTTGTTGAAGGAGGGCAAACAAACTAGCTTGTTGAGATGGTCCAAACCAATGATAAAGTCATAATGAGAGTCACTTGTAGCGTTTATTTATTTAACAAGCCATTGTAATGCTACTGTTTGTCCATGGAGGTCCCATGGCTGTCAACTTCACATTATGAACCTGTGGCTGAAATAACAGAGCTCACTCACTAATCAAAAGGGGTGTCTACATATTTAGTGTTTGCATGTCTTGCGGTTTGGATCAGGGCTTCACAAACTTTTAAACAAAGCACATTGGATCGCAGCCACAACATTTTTGGTAGTGTGTGTGGGTAGCAGAGTGGAGTATTTAGGCAGATGGAGATAAAACATGCATGAGGATGAAAGAACAAATAGACAAAATTCTATTACAATAAGAATTGAGGAATAAGGAATTAAAAGGAGCATTTCTTTGAAAACTTCACACAGCCAAGCAATTTCCTTTCTGGCACCTAGTATAAGGTTAGATACAGGCTTAGCTTTATTGACCTACAGTAGTACTCCAGTCTCTGGAAATACCCTTCAACTGTAATAATTCATAGCTGTGTGTGAGGGTGCTTGTTGGTTCGTTTGTTAAACAGCAGTTTATCTCACTTTATCCCAGTTTATCTCTGCGAGCTTTGCCTTTTTTAGTAGTATCGTCATTCCAGACATGCTGAGACATGTATTAGAGATGTTATTTTATGAGGAAGCTTCATGAGCTTCATGAGTCGGTCCTTGGAGACAATTACAGCAAGGTGATTATAATCATGATTTGGTACAAAAGCAGTATGCATCTAAAAAGATGGGCAGAAGATCTCCAGTTCCTCAAAGACTGGAAGGGATTTACATAATAATTCAGTCCTAAATTTTTCTGATTTAGCTTGTTTTGCATTGTCTTGTTGAAAAATGCATGGAAATTCCTTGAAAAGATGACGTTTTGAAGTCAGCATATGTTGCTGCAAAATCTCAATGTACTTTTCTGCATTAATGCTGCCATCACAGAAGTGTAAATGACCTCTGCCAAGGCCACTGACCCAACCCCATACCATGACAGAGCCTGGCATTTGGACTTGTTGCTGATAACAGTCTTGATTGTCCTTGTTGTCCTTGGTCCGGAGCACATGCCATCTATTTCTTCCAAAAAAGATCTGGAATACACGTTTCCACTGTGTGATGGTCCATCCTAGATGCCTCAGAGCCCAGAGAAGTCGATGGTGCTTCTGGACATGGTTAACATGAGGCTTCTTTTTTGCACAATAACGTTTTAAGTGGCATTTGTGAATGTAACTCTGTATTGCAGTGCTTGATAAAGGTTTGATAAAGTAATCCATTTCGCATGTGGTTCTATCGGCTATTGACGAATGACGGTTCTTGATGCAGTGCCATCTGAGGGACTGGAGTTTGAGCCAAGTTTAGGCTTGTGCCCTTGCCCTTTACACACTGAACTGTTTAATGATATTATGCACTGTAGAGGGAGAAACATGCAAGTCCCTTCCAGTCTTTCTCTGAGGAACACGGTTTAAAACATTTCAATAATTTTCTCACACATTTGTTGATAAACTGGAGATCCTCTGCCCATCTTTATGCATCAAAGACTCAACCTTTTGGAAATACTGCTTTTGTACCAAATCATGATTGTAGTTACCTGTTGACATCACCTGTTTGAAATCACATCATTGGTTAGTTTTTTTAGCTCTAAATTGCCCCTGTCCCAACTTTTCTTTGGAATGTGTTGCAGGCCTGAAATGCAGCAATGGATGTTTATTAACTAATGAAATGACGTTGAAAAGAATAAAACATGAAATATCTTGGGTTCATACTGTCTGCAATGAAATATAAGGAACACTGCATACATTTTAATTAGCATTTTCCAGACTGTCCCAACTTTTTATGACTTGGGGTTGTATTATTATTATTAGTAGTATTAGTAGTAGTAGTAGTAGTAGTAGTAGTATTGATAGTAGTAGTAATAATAGTAATCTAAATAAGCAATCTAACACGCTAGCCCCCCCACCGCATTTACCTGGGTCCAAGTCTTAATGGTGCCCTTCTGCTGAGTCGGGCATCAAACGCAGACAACTGGGAGTGTCTGAGGACAAGAAGACCATTCTGGGGAACAGCCCCCCCACACTGCAACGGCTACCCTGCCCTGCAAGAGACTGGGCATCCTGACAGGGCACACTTATCTCTGCACCCTGCGTTCTCCAGGGATAGGCATCAAAACCCCCCTCGATTCTTGACCAGTTACAGCAATGAAGATTTTCTACAAATAATAATATGTAGTGCTCTATACTTGTTTTTCATTCTTTTCTATACAGGGTAAGATGATTGCTTATGGTAACTGCCATACAATACAGCTGCAGTGGCTACAGAAAGTCTGAAAATGCTGCTGTGTTCCTTTGAACTGCGACCTAATCTGATTTTCATATAGAAGACAGACCCATATTCTCCACCAAGCCCCAAAGGAGACAAGATATAGTTCAAAAGCTGATCTTATTTACCTGTACCTCAACTGGCTTTGCTTCCTCCTTCACCACAGACTGTAGATAAGCAGATATTTAGTGTTAACTAGGCAAGAACCTGCAATTCCCACAGGGCTTTGCAAAGAACATAACTTAAGCTTCTTGTAATACAGTAGAAATATAAAGGCTGAAGAAATGTAACGGTTTATGAAGTGATGAGATGGGAGTGGACAACACCCGAAGCTGTTGGTTTAGTTGGCTGATTGTGGTGATGTGAGGTAATAGCTGCTGTCATAATGATGTCAAGGCAATGAATGCGCAGTTGTTTGTTCATGATGTGAAACTTTACTTCATGTTGTCATGATACAGTGCAGTATCCGTCAATAACTAACACGGAGCCTGAGATTTGAAATAGAATACCTACCTGACACACTGTTTAAAGCCTTTTTCCAGGGTCAGTCATTAACAGGTGGAAAGTAAGTAATTACATTTACTCAAGTTACTGTAACAGTCTTTTTTGTGTACTTGTACTTTTTAAAATAGTTTTTAAAATCTGTAATTGTACTTTTACTTAACTGTGTTTTGTTTGAAGTATTGCACTTCATTTTATATAACATATTTTAGTGAGTAAACAAAAAAAAAAGTAAATAAATAACGCAAAAAAAAAGTGCCACAGAGTCGCCGCCAGTGAATGACACACATTTTACTGAGCAAAAAAAAAGCACCACAGAGATGACTCCAGTGACTGATGGGCAGGAGAACAAACTGGCATTAAAATCACAAGAAAGATGAAGATTGGCAAGTCAGACACCAGTGGTGCAGACCCAGCCGACAGCGAAACCCTGTTGAATTCTTTAAAATAAATAAAAGTGATCTCTTGACCATATTAAAATAATCACTCCAATAAATGCAGCATCTTTATTAAGCTTTATTATAGACCTGCAGTGGTTGTATTGCTTGAAAATGTTTTATGGGATGCACTAAAATGACACATTATACCTCCCTGCATTTTTATATGTCGTTTGTCAACATGTTTTATTTTGTATTTTAGTTGCACTTTAATTTGTAAAGGTGTTTTAATTCAAAACAGCTGGTTGAGATATTTTTATCCCCTTGTCCTTTTTGCACTACACAGGAGAGACCAGCCTCCCACTGTTAGAAAAGTAACTAAGTAACTTTTACTGAGTACATTTTACATGAGCTACTTTTTACTTTTACTTGAGTAGTTTTATAGACTGGCAATTTTACTGATACTTAAGTAAAATTTCCTCTGAATAATAGTACTTTTATTTGAGTAGAACATTTTAGTACTCTTTCCAACTCTGGTCATTAAGGAGAAATGTGAAATTAAGCTATAAGTGTTAGAAATTTAGCAATTCTTTATTGTTATTTACGAAAGCTCATGCCTTGGAAGGCGCTCCACTGACTCTAGAGGCCTGAACCTTTGACTCCACCTTGTACATTGGGGCAGGGGTGCCTTGACACAATCGTGCTCTGGCACAATACAGGGCACCCAGACACAATATGAGTACGCCCTTAGGCATGGCATTATAACATAATCTCTTGTTGTAAGCTGTAGGTAAATACTATTAGGTGGAGTACACAGTGGTAGATTGTAGCATGTGAAATTTAGTAGAACTATAAAATGAGTCTTTACCTTTCCACGGAAGAGTTTGCCAAAGGTGCTGTCTTTGGCTTTGGCCTTGCTGGGTGTTTCTTGCACCTTGGCTGCCGGTGCTGCTGCTGCCTGACCCCCTTCTTTCTTCACAGCTGGCTCTGCTTTACTTTCCATCTTTGGTGGTGCAGGCGGTGGAGGAGGGGGGGCCTTTGCTGCTTCCTGTACCTTATGAGACAGACAATTGAATTGGAATGGAATTTCCCAGTCACTAATGCTACTCACATCGTATCCCAGAAGAAGCCTCTTACATTCGCTGCCTGAGCCGGTGGTGTCTCCTTCTGTGACTGTGAATAAAGAAGGAGGAGAGATTTCAAAAGTATTTGCACAGCCTTAAACAATAAATGCTATCCTGCAAATCATTTTGTCTTAGTTGTAGAGGCGGCACCTACTATCTGAGGTTGTTGATAAAAAGGAAAGAAACCCAGTAACCGATAGAGTGCAGTGCTCTGCCTTACATTTACATACATGTTATCTAGCAGGTGCCTTTATCTAGAGCGAACTGATACAGTCTTACAATCCATGCAATTATGGGTCAAGGGCCTTGCTTGAAGACCCAACAGTGGCAGCTGGAGGCTTTGGATGCTGTGTGGATGGTAGCGTTCCACTCGTGTTTCCAGAAATATCCATGACACATTAACGTTTTCTTGTGAAAATACCCTTTATAGTTACATTACAGTAGCATATGAGACTATGTGACTATAGTAATGTCCGATCAGCAGCCATTACTATCAACTATCTGTTTCACTGAACGTAATGCAGTCGATAAATGGCCTACATCTGTACATATGACAGTAGAAAATGAATAGAACAGGTTATATCTGCACTGGGTAAAATGTTTAAAACTCATTATACTCATAGAACACAACAATGCACACACAAGAATCAGACCCACAATCAAATTACATACGAAAACAAGCCTTTGAAGCTCTGAACGGTGCTTTGGGTGTTGGATTCCTTTTAAATGACACGTAATGTCTCACATATAGTGCAGTAGTGGTACCTAGGGTTGCTTACCTGCTCTTTCGAGACATCTGGATTAGCCGCTACTTTTGTTGTTTTAGTTGGAGTCACCTTCTTTTGGAAAAAAGAGAATGGAGACATGGAAATGTTTGAGTGACTGTGGAAAACAATGAGGCTTTCATGTTTTAGCATATATCTCTCCCTTATGAACTCCATCTAGTAATCCAGAAACATCATTTCAGTATGTCTCCTTATGAAGTATGTCGGGCTCACAGTCCAGGATTAAGCAATTCAGCTAAGTATATGTGTAAAAAAACACAAAACAAAAAACAACAAAAAAAATATACTTTTAAGACTGTAATTTCTCGCAATCAAGCCTGGCTGGCTTTGCTACAAACACACAAAGGGCTTCATGGCAGGGCTCATAGTGAGCATACTGAGTCTGCCATTGTCCTCTAGAGATGGCGTAGGCCTGCCCATGCTTTATCACAGCCCATCACAACTTCCAAATACACAGACCTCCCTTGTGAGAATGCATTATGCAGCAAAACAAAAGGCTGCCACATACTGACATGTCCAAAGGCGTGATTTAGCACAGCGCCAGGGAATAGTTTAACTCCCGAAAGAGATCAACTTCAGGGCAGTAAGGAATTTACAAATCGATTTAGAACAGCAGTCTGTATGTGCATAGGCCTTTGTATAATTGAATCTTTATCATTTACTGTGTTATCAATACACATGGGGCATGGTGATATGACAGAACATGACCATAGGTAATTCAGCGACTGTAAATTCAACGATGCCAAGATATGCCAACACTACACACTGCTGGATTTTGTGTTTCTTCATACAAGATCAATAGATTTGCCATTAAAAGTCACAATCTGTACATATTCATTTATCAAAGACAATTCCATATCATTCATTACTGGAAAAATGTATTGTGTCAGTCATGCGTCAGTCAATAATATCAGATCATTCATGAAGTGAAATAAAACAGCCACACACACTGAAAAGAAAAGAACAACAGGTACTTACAAATGATTTGAAAAAGTTCATAACTGAATTTTCCTCTCCGTTGGTCTCAGCAGGTGGAGTGCCGTCTGGTGCGTCCTCGGTGGAGCTGGACTTGGGCTGATCACCCTGTGGCTCTTTCACAGCCTGTGGACTCGCCTTTATGTCTGGAGGCTCCTATAGATGACCATGAAGAATTAGCCCTTGCAAACGTGTGTCATGTCCCTACAGCTGATGTGCAGTAGCTGTTAATCAGTGCATTGAAGCACTGCACAATTCCATCCATGCCTCTGCCTACTCGGAGCTCCAGCAACAATCACTCTTTCATTAATTTCCCCCTCACTCATTGATATTCAGCAATGTTCTGGACTGTGTATGACCCATGCTTTAGAAATGTATCCAGTGTAAGTACTGTAAAGATTTTTCTTCCTTTGTTTAATTTTCAGCACTATTGGGCACTGCTGGGCTACTATATATTGTTATCAGAATCGTGGTGTATTTGGTGGAAGTGGTGTATAGTTAAATAGTTGAACATATATTTGTTTTATTTTCTATTAGACAGAAGTTGGTGCTTTTGAGACAGAAGTGGCTCAAAACTCTGCCGCACTTAAAGTTTAGATTTATTGTAGCACTCAACAATACAGAGTGAAGAAAAAGTTCATGTTTACCTTGGGTTAGAGGTTATGAATGTGAGAATGGGAATGAGCTTTATTTAATGTCATATCAGCTGCAGTGGCCATTTCATGACAAGCACAAGATTACATCAAAACCAGTCGCACACAATCACACTGGGACAATTTCATTCATTCATTCATTCTCTTTCTTATTCGCTTGATCCTGGACAGGGATGCAGGCTGGACCAGTTTAGTGTAATCAATTAACCTAATGCATGCCTTTGAACTAGAGTGACCAGATGTCCCATTTTTTCTGGGACAATCCCATATTTCCCATAGTTTATTTAAAATGAAAACACCCATTATTTCACAAGTTACTTACAAGGACAGGCACTTTTGTTGATTTTGCAAATGAATATAATTCAACCAGCCACGCTTCACTGATGTGACTTAATGCCCTCACTCACTATGGCTGATGTACTGCTGAGATGGATAAACTAACAAGGACATTTCAGAACCAGCATCAAAAAGAATAAACATTTCTGAGAAAAGAAGCTGGAAGTGGTTTACCTGACATGTTTGGCCAAGTTTAACGTTGCACGGAAGTCGCAACGATATTAATCGACATATTCAAACAAAAAAGCAGAAAGAAGCCGAAAAAAGGTAAGTGTGCGGTGTGTATACAGTGTATGCTATGCTACACTGCAAGCTACTGTCTTGGTGCTTGTGGGCTGAGTAGCTTGGGTTGCCATTATTAGGGTTGGTAATGTCGCTGTGCTGTGTTGGGTGTTTACAGGGGAACCCAATGAGGGGAACCCAGAGTTTCCTTGCTCTGACCTGGTTCCTCATATAATACTATACACACATGTCCTGGATTTCAGTATGGAAAATATGGCCACTCTGCTTTGGACTGTGGGATGAAATCAGAGCACCCAGAGGAAACCCAAATGGACGCACAGCCCGAGTCCAATGAACCGTGCCCAAGCCCACCTCTTCAATAGTGCAGTTCAGCATATCCGGACATGATATGGAACGATCACACTAGTCGAACGAACCACACTTGGGGGTCAAATGTGCCCAGGCATGTTATGGATCACCTGGTTTGCGTACATCCTTAGTTACAAATATATAAGGCTGCAGATTCTAAGGTCTCCTGAACATACCTGACAATAAAAGTGTTTGGCTATCTCCCCAATCAAAGTCGCTCATGAACAATAATTAAAAATCAATTATTCAGTGTTGATCTGTTTCACTCCAGTAGTTAGCATAGCTTAAAGGTTTGTTTAATGCTCTGACTTAATTTGTGTCTATTTCTTTCCAGTATGCTGTATACTAATCAATTCATTATAGCTATCTCAAATAACCCACGGCTGTTCCTCAATGTCACTATTACATATTAATCAATGGTTAAATCGCTTCATGCGGAGTTCATCCATGCAGTGGGTGTCCAAGACGTCAGACTTTCATTACTCTGAACGGCAGCTTGTGGTGTAGTTCCTGTTTGGTAGTATCTGTGTCACCACTAGCCTTGCACAGTGATTTTTTTCTCTTCATCCACACTGGAGCAGACATTGAGGGTGACATGAATGGATCATTTCTTGGAGTACAGACATTCACACTGACTGGATTGTTGGACATTCCTTCACAGTCTTAATGCACAGAGATGAGCTGACAAAGCAGTTGTGCATTTTCAGTTGGTAAATCAACCACAGGGTCAACAATAATTACCCGGGTTTCCTCTCCAGCGAGTTCTGCTGAATTTGTTCTGTACAGCTTCTCACCTTCTTCAGTTTCAGCTTCATTTATTTGAGTGTTATCATTTGAGAGGATAGAGAGGAATCACCGGCACATATCAGTGACAGTTTAGTAGAGGCCATTAAATGCTACAACAATTCTCAGCAGCTTGTGCAATTTCAGAATAAAGATCAGGTGATGGTACACACAGGCTGTCTGTTCATCCTGGGGTGTGTAAAGCCTCCCATAAAAAAAAGAAGAACAGAAAAGTTCTCTGCAGTTTCTCCTCGACAACTGTGAGATCTAACGAGAAGAAAGTGAGAATTTTACGCAAGTCTCCTGTCTCTCAGGTTATTCCTCCCAACCAAAAAGACTCCAGCAATCAGCTTGGGTTTTAGCAGAGATCTTACCAGTATCACACTGTACTCAGTTCTGCCAACATCTTGATTCTCGTGTATAGCTACTGCTGCTGAGGAAAAAATGAGCTCTCAATATCATCCATACCAACATTTTTTTTTTTATGTGAGATGCTTTTATGAGAACTACAACCCCAAATCAGAAAGAGGTGGGATGGTATGGGAACATGCAATAACATATCCTTACGTTTCCTTTGATTTGTATTTCATTGCAGACAGTATGAACCCAAGATATCTCAGGTTTTGTCTGGTCATTTCATTTGTTAATAAACATCCATTCCGGCATTTCAGGCCTGCAACACATTCCAAGAAAAAGTTGGGACGGGACCAATTCAGGGCTAGTAATGAAGTAAAAATAAATAAATAAATAAAAAGATAATGTCAGTAGGTGATTATAATCATGATTTGGTACAAAAGCAGTATCCACTCCAGGCTGAGTCTTTGAGGAATAAAGATGGGCAGAGGATCTTCAGTTTATCAACAAACGTGTGGGAAACTTATTGAAATGTTTAAAAAGAATGTTCCTCAGAGAAAGATCGGAATAAAGGACAAAGGAATAATGCATTTTCCATACTGTTCTAACTTTTTCGGATTGGGGGTTGTATAGTTTGTCAGGTAACAACCATGCTTGTCCATTGTTTCATGACTCTGCGCTCAACACTGTCCCTCTCTAAAATATTTTCTTATTTGGAATTTGAAAAGATGTGTATTACTCTATTGTTATGTTAAAGTTATTTCCTACTACATTTAATTCATCTAGAAACTATGGCATCTCCTGTGACTCAGAGGTAAACGTCACTTGGTGGAAACAGCAGCTCTTCTGGGCTGGGCTTGCAGCATGAAGGACGAGTGGTGTGGTTATGGACTGGTGCCCTGTCCAGTGTGTACATGGCCCCCAAACCCAACCCTCCAAAAATCTTTTCCATATGGGTTTATACAATGTGGTATTTTGCTTAAATACCGAATGTATTATTATCTTATTCCACTCCATTCCAAACATAACTGTGTAACCAAACCAATATGAATATACTATGTATACATGTACATATACTATTCCATTACTGTGTGTATTCCCACTGCTAGAGGGACAAAACCCTTTGTATGTAAATTTATACAAGTAAGAACAACTCCTGTTACTTAATTTTTCTTATCAAAGTCTTTTAAGTATTGCTAAACTCATGACAGGCATCACACCAAAACGTGTTTGTTTGATAACTGAACATTGTGGCTTTGTGAAGCATACCTCAAATGAATTGATTATTTTTTCCAGATCAAGTAATGGAAAAAAATGGAATCCCTCAATACTGAGGAAACATTTACAGAATCACTTTGTAATTTGCATTTCTAAAACAAACACTGGCTCGAGTCTAAGAATGCAAATTAGTCTGCAGTTAAAAGGATGTGCTTAAGGAAATTACAGAGTTGTTGGACTTGGCTATCGAAAGACAGACAGACTTGTCAACTGAAATGATGGAAAGGATTATAAAATTCCTTCAAGAAAGAAGTCCATCACAGAGTGTGGAAAAAAAATATATTGGTTGTTCCCAGTCAGCTGTAGAAAGATATAATGGAAGTGAAAAAACAAACGGACAGAAATAGGAGTCAATGTCTGTGATAATACTGTAAGAAATCGGCTGAATGAAATGGGAATCCCATAAAGAAAAGCCAAATGAAAACCAGCACTAAGATTTAAGCAGAAAAAACAAGCTTACAGTGGCCAACAGAGAAGCAATGGAGTATGAACGAAAGTGGTGTTCAACGATAAATTCAAATCTGCATTGGCCAAGTACACTCAACCATTCATTTATTCATTGTCTTAACCTCTTAATCCAGGTCAGGATCACGAGGAAAGCTGGTGCCTAGCTGGCAGCACAGGGCGCAACGCAGTACCAACCCTAGACAGGGTGCCAATCCACCATAGCTCACATGCACTCACACACTCATACCACACACTACAGGCCTTTGGAAACACCAACTAACCTAACAAGCATGTATTTGGTCTGTGGGAGGAAACCGGAGTCTCCGGAGTAAACCCACATGAACAAGCAGAGGACATGCAAACTACACATAAGTGGAGTCCAAGGTCGGGATCGAACCGGGGCGCTGGAGCTGTGAGGCGACCACAGTAATCAACAGAAAATAGGTTTGGTGAAAATGTTCATTTTTCAGATGATAATGTATCTTCCCCAGAGCAAAGATGTTAAAGCTTTGTTCAAGAAATGCGTCAACCCAATGACAGTCAGCAAACCGTCTGGATCTGATAAAACATTTATGATGGAAACTTAAGACTGGTGATAAGGCTCCTTCTTGCAAAACTGACGTGTCAACCGCTATTCTAGAAAGTTGGAGTCAATTTGGTGTAGAATGTTGTTTTCTATTGTGGACTGTAGCCTAGCGGTTAAGGTACTGGACTATGGACCAAAAGGTCCAGGGTTCAAATCCCACCTCTGCCAAGCTGCCACTGTTGGCTCCTTGAGTAAGGCCCTTACTTGGATTGTAAGATTGTACCAATTGTAAGTCGCTCTGGATAAGGGCGTCTGTTAAATGCTGTAAACGTATTGGTGAAGTCCATGCCTCAAAGAACTCAGGGCAAATCAAGCCTGATATACCAATAAGTACTAATTCTGATTTTGTTGTCCTTTTTTCCTCACTGCTGAGTGATTCCATATTTATTTACTTGATCTAGAAAAGATGTCATTAGTTAAAATAATTACATTTGTCTGAGGTATAGTTCCTTAAATATTCACCCACGAAATTTCCACATTTTGTAGTATTACAACTTAAAACATACATAACTGGGTTGTTTACCATTTAACTGGTGTGTTTCCTAATCCACTGTGCTTTTGCTGCAATTACAGCTGCAAGTGTTTTAGAACATGCTTCAATCGGCTTTACATATCTGGATCCTGAACTTTTTGCCCATTCTTTCTGGTAAAATTTTTCTTGAGCTCCGTCAAATTGTCTGGAAACCATAGGTGACCAGAAATGTTCAAATCTTGGCACAGAATCAGGTCTGTGCTTTGATTTGTTCACTCTAATTGAGGGAGTTTCATGTGTAGCTTTGGCAAAATGATTAGGAGCACTGTCACACTATCAGGACAGGCTTTCTTCAAGAATTGCTCTGTGTTCGGTTTATAGCATACATTTCAACAAGACTTTGAAACAAGACCAAAAAGTTACATTTTGTCTCATTACACTGGAGAATCACTTTCCAGTCTCCAACTGGAAAACTCCAAATGTGAGTTTATTCTTCTTGCCACTTTTCCCTAAAGCCCAGCTTTGTGGTGTGAACAGGAAATACACAGCACAACTTTTCCCATCTCAGCTACAGATGTCTCCAGCACTGAATTTAATGGTACTCTGTGAAACGTTTGGAATAACTTCTTATAACACACCCTGATAGATATTTTAGTTATTTTTCCCTTGGACTTGTTACGACTGCTACTTGTTCTTCATGATGTTGGTGTAGGTAGTCTCTCAAACTCTGGTACCTTCTAGAAGAAGCAGTATATACACTCACCAATCACCTTACTAGGTCACCTCCTTGTTTCCACACTCGTTATCCATTTTATCAGTTCCACTTACCATATATAAGAATTGAAAATAGAATTGTAACTCTACAATTACAGACTGTAGTCCATTTGTCTCTCTTCATACTTTGTTAGTTCCCATTACTCTGTTCTCTTAACGGTCAGGACCCCCCACAGATCAGGTACTATTTGGGTGGTGGATCACTCTCAGCTCTTATATTATATTAGAGAGCAGCTGAACAGTTGCTTTTGTTTACATTGAACTATTTCTTCAGAATGGTTTTACAAGCAACAAGTGTCATTATTATCATTATCAAATGAAAATCATAGTCATATTCAGCTCTTAGCCCTGAATTGAAAATGTTTATTGCTCATAGAGATGCACTTACAGACTTCTGCCCGTTGGTCTGATCCTCAGCTGCCTCTTTACGCTCAGAGTGGGGCAGGGTGTAAAATGAGCTTTCCTTCTTCTTAAACATCTTATTGAGATGTTTAGCTTTCTCGGCTGGTTTTGGCGTCCTCCTTGTTGCGTCTTCTTTTGGCCTTTGTCTATTTGCTTCTGCGTTCACCACGCTTTTGCTCAGATGACACAGTTGTGGCATCGCTTGTTGCTTTTCCAGACACACAGCTGTGGAACTGGCTTGAGGGCCATGGGCTACAACTTACCACTGACTTTGGCTTGACTTGGTCTTAACTGTGCAGTCATCTGGAAGGAGTCTCACTTTGTTGCCTGCACTGACACCTTTGTGGAATCACATAGAGAAAATCACCTATCACAAAGATCTCATCTTCAAGCACTGCAGTCGACACTGATATGTCAGTGATGTGTTAGTGTGTGTTGTGGGGGTGTGAGTGGAACAGACACAGCAGTGCTGCTGGTGTTACTAAACACTGTGTTCACTCACTGCACACACTATTAGACACATCTTCCATATTGCTCCACCTTGTAGATGTAAAGTCAGAGACAGGAGCTCATCTGTTGTTGCACAGTCTGTGTTATTCATCCTTTAAGCTTTCATCAGTGCTCACATGATGTTGCCTACATGCAGGATGCTGGTGGCTGGACATTTTTGGCTGATGGACTATTTTCAGTCCAGCAGTGAAACTGAGGTGGTTAAAAGCCCATCAGCACTGCTGTGTCTGATCCACTCATACCAGCACAACACACACTACCACACCAACACCACATCAGTGTCACTGCAGTGCTGAGAATGATCCTCCACCCAAATAGTACCTGATCTGTGGTGGTCCTGTGGGAGTCCTGACCATTAGAAAATGTAAAGGGGACTAAGTATGTAGAGAAGCAGATGGACTACAGTCTGTAATTGTAGAACTACAAAGTGCTTCTATATGGTACGTGGAATGAATAAAATGGACAATGAGTGTAGAAACAAGGAGGTGTACCTAATAAAGTGATCAGTGAGTGTAAATTGTGATCATATGACACTTTTTTATACAGAAAGACCCTTTCAGTTAAGTAGAGACCTTTCAATGGCGATCGGATGCACCAGAACTACACCTAATTTATTCAAAGCAGTGGGAGTGAATATTTAGGCAATTACAACTTTTATGTTTTTAGGTGTATATAACTTTGCAAACAATATTAAGATTCCTCCACTTTCATTGCATATAATTCCAATTATGTTGATTTCAGTTCCAGGATCTTACAATTCAAAATGTGAAAAGGTGAATTGCTTATGCAAGGCACTGTAAGTTTCCTAAGGCCAGAATGTTCAGCTATTAAACAAAACTGTTTGGGGTCATATCTGTCATTTGTTTATTTGATAGAAAATCAAAAAGCTGAATGGTTTTCTTTCTATACACATTTTCCAAACAAAAGTGTTTAGTCAGGAACTGATTGTGCAGTTTTCATCATAGGTACACTTCAACTATGAGAGAAAAAATGAGAAAAAAAAATCCAGGAAATCACATTGTAGGATTTTTAAAGAATTTAATTATAAATCATGGTGGAAAAAAAGTATTTGATCACCCACAAACAAGCAAGATTTCTGACTCTCACGGACCTGTAACAACTTCTATAAGAAGCTCTTCTGTCCTCCACTCGTTACCTGTATTAATGGCACCTGCTTGGCATTGTTATCTGTATAAAAGACACCTGTCCACAGCCTCAACCATGGCCAAGACCAAATAGCTGTTGAAGGACAACAGGAAGAAAACTGTAGACCTGCACCAGGCTGGGAAGAGTGAATCTACAATAGGCAAGCAGGTTGGTGTGAATAAATCAACTGTGGGAGCAATTGTAAGAAAATGGAAGACATACAAGACCATTGATAATCTCCCTCAATCTGGGGCCCCACGCAAGATCTCATCCCGTGGGGTCAAAATGATCATAAGAACGGTGAGCAAAAATCCCAGAACTACACGGAGGGACCTGATGAATGACCTGCAGAGAGCTGGGACCAAAGTAACAAGGTTACCATCAGTAACACACTACACCAAGAGAGACTCAGATCCTGCAGTGCCAGGCGTGTCCCCCTGCTTAAGCCAGTACATGTCCAGGCCCGTCTGAAGTTTGCCAGAGACCATATGGATGATCCGGAAGACGATTGGGAGAATGTCATATGGTCAGATGAAACCAAAATAGAACTTTTTGGTAAAAATTCAACTCGTGTTTGGAGGAAGAAGAAAGCAGAGTTGCATTCCAAGAACATCATACCTCCTGTGAAGCATTGGGTGGAAACATCATGCTTTGAGGCTGTTTTTCTGCAAAGGGGACAGGACGACTGATCCGTGTTAAAGGAAGAATGAACGGGGTCATGTATCGTGAGATTTTAAGCCAAAACCTCCTTCCATCAGTGAGAGCATTGGAGATGGAACATGGCTGGGTCGTCCAGCATGACAATGATCCCAAACACACCACTCAGGCAATGAAGGAGTGGCTCCGTAAAAAGCATTTCAAGGTCCTGGAGTGGCCTAGCCAGTCTCCAGACCTCAACCCCATAGAAAATTTGTGAAGGAAGTTAAAAGTCCATGTTGCCCAGTGACAGCCCCAAAACATCACTGCTCTAGAGGAGATCTGCATGGAGGAATGGGCCAAAATACCAGCTACAGTGTGTACAAACCTGCTGAAGACTTACAGGAAACGTTTGGCCTCTGTCATTGCCAAGAAAGGTCAGGTTACAAAGTATTGAGAACTTTTGTTATTGACCAAATACTTATTTTCCACCATGATTTACAATTAAATTATTTAAAAATCCTACAATGTGATTTCCTGGACTTTTTTTCCTCATTTTGTCTCTCATAGTTGAAGTGTGCCTATGACAAAAATTACAGACCTCTCTCATCTTTCTAAGTATCAGAACTTGCACAATCAGTGGCTGACTAAACACTTTTTTGCCCCACTGTATTTATTTTCAGAATCTCAATGTTATTCAGTATAATTGGGCATAATTTGTAGTGCAGATCATGTTTTTACTCCAGCTCCACCCAGCCCAACTGGGAAGGTGAGGGTTAACGTATGGCCTGTTTTTGAACCGGCACTTGTGTTATATTAGAGAGCAGCTGAACAGTTGTTTTTGTTTACAATTTATTATTTCTTCAGAATGGTTTTACAAGCAACAAGTGTCATTATTATCATTATCAAATGAAAATCATAGTCATATTCAGCTCTAAGCCCTGAATTGAAAATGTTTATTGCTCATAGAGATGCACTTACAGACTTCTGCCCGTTGGTCTGATCCTCAGCTGCCTCTTTACGCTCA
>JAJAGP010000120.1:740000-779918 GCA_025084515.1 Ancistrus triradiatus | reverse complement strand
GTTTCTGTGGGGTCTGTGGTGGCCTAGCGGTTAAGGTACTGGACTATGGACCAGAAGGTCCAGGGTTCAAATCCCACCTCTGCCAAGCTGCCACTGTTGGGTCCTTGAGCAAGGCCCTTAACCCACAATTGCTTGGATTGTAAGATTGTATCCATTGTAAGTCGCTCTGGATAAGGGCGTCTGCTAAATGCTGTAAATGTCAAATGTCAAATAAATGTCAAATGTTTCCCCTCTCTTTTTATTCCCATTTTATTACTGTTTCCCCTCACTTTTTATTCCCATTTTATTACTGTTTCCCCTCACTTTTTATTCCCATTTTATTACTGTTTCCTCTCACTTTTTATTCCCATTTTATTACTGTTTTCCCTCACTTTTTATTTCCATTTTATTACTGTTTTCTCTCACTTTTTATTTCCATTTTATTACTGTTTTCTCTCACTTTTTATTCCCATTTTATTACTGTTTTCCCTCACTTTTTATTCCCATTTTATTACTGTTTTCCCTCACTTTTTATTCCCATTTTATTACTGTTTTCCCTCACTTTTTATTTCCATTTTATTACTGTTTTCTCTCACTTTTTATTCCCATTTTATTACTGATTTCTCTCAATTTTTATTCCAATTTTATATCCTATGGGTGGCCAGAGAAGTAAGTCTATCCCAGATTTCATTTGATTCATGCGGATGTACACCCTGGATGGAACACCCAATGCCATAATAGTGACCCCTGCAGAGCACTACCATGGACGGGCATCTAGTCCAGAGTGCACTTTCACCTGTGACCACTGAATTCCAGGAATGGATTTATAGTGTAGAACGTTTCTACATCCAGGTTAACAAAATACTCATGTAGTTCTATCTGTGTGTGTGTGTGTGTGTGTGTGTGTGTGTGTGTGTGCAGCGTGGTGATGTTTCCCATGTGTGTATGCATGTTTGGGTACGGCGTGTTTGGGTGGAGGGTGGAGAAGATGGAGGCCGTGCAGTTGGACAGGACACAGCTGGGTGTGTTTTACACCGGAGATGCTTATATCATCCTGAACAAGTACAGAGGTGGAGCCGACCTCCACATGTGGATAGGTGAGTGTGTGTGTGTGAGTGAGAGAGATATCAGAGGACTCAACTGTATTCACACTGTGTGATTTGGCTCCACCATAGCTTACTGATATCCTAAAGCAGCATAGCCCATCCTGAGCACTTTGCTCAACCGAGCCAGGATTTTTTTTTTTTCTCCCTGCTTTTTCTGGCCAGGCTTGCGAGAGCCCGGAATTCACATTCCACATACCCTCAACAGGGCATCGGTCCATTTCAGGGCCTGATAGGGGGTCACTGTTGCATTGCCAGTGCAAGAAAATCACCCATCCATCCTCCCCTCCCTCAGATACATCTAAACACGTCTGTCTGAGTGACGTTTTCGTTTTCACACTTACCTTCTGACCAGCAGGTGAGGAGTCATCACGGGACGAGCAGTGTGCCTGCGCCATGTTGGCGACTCAGCTGGACCAGGTCCTCGGAGGCGATGCCGTGCAGCACCGACAGGAGCAGGGCAGCGAGACGGACGAGTTCATGCAGCTCTTCCCCAATGGAGTCAGCTATAAGGTCCAGAGATAAACACAGCAACCCTTCGGATTTTATCACGGTATTTAGGTTTCCGGGTATTACAGCGGCTTTCGTAGCTGACGTTTATCAATTCGTACATCCATTGTGTGTGTAGAGAGGGGGTGTAGAGTCCGGATTCAGGAAGGTGGGGGCGGAGCTTGTGCAGGTGAGACACCTGTACCAAGTTAAAGGGAAGAGGAACATCCGGGTGACAGAGGTGGACCTGAACTGGAAGAGCTTCAACACAGGAGACTGCTTCATCCTCGACCTGGGACAGGTGTGGACAGGAGTGTGAATGCCATTACATTTGTGAGTGGGAGCATCTTTACAGCATGTGTGTGTGTGTGTGTGTGCGCGCAGGTGATCATATCGTGGAGTGGCTGCAAGTCAAGTGTGTTTGAAAGGCAGAAGGTTCGTCAGATCGCAGCTTTAATCAGAGACACAGAGAGAAACGGAAAAGCACACATCTGTGATGTCACACAGGGGGAGGAGCCTCTGGAGATGGTCCAGGTACACGTACACGTACACGTAGACACACACACACACACACACACACACCATAATTTGTTAATTACAATAACCACCCAACGCTTCTCCCATTCCTGACGATCGACAGGTTCTTGGTCCAATCCCAGCAATTAAAGACTCGTCTGAGGAGGACAGTGAAGCGGACAGGACAAACTCCGCCTCCCTCTACAAGGTGTGCCGTCATCTTTATCCTGCAGTGTCCCAATCCCAACATCCACTTCCCTCCAACCCCTTCATCTGTCTTTTTCTCCTCATCATGTCCAGTTGTCCACTGTTCCAATATATTTGTCCACTCTTCTTCTTCGCTTCATCAGTTCCCTTGTCCTTTTCCCTTCATTGTATCCCTTCAGCCTCGACTCCTCTTCATGTCTACTGTTCTTCTTCACTTCATTCTGTCCCCTTGTCCACTAGTCCTCTTTGCTTAATCCATGACCACTTGTCCTCTTACCTTCGTCATGTCCCTTCGTCCTCTTTTTATCATGTCCACTGTTCTTCTTCCCTTCATCCGTCCCCTTGTGCACTCATCCAATTTACTTATATCAACTTATCAATTTTGTTAAATCCATGACCCTTTGTCCTCTTGTCCACTCATCCACTTCTATTCATCCATGACCACTCATCCACTTTACTCATGTCTACTTGTCCTCTCCCCTTCATCCCCTACTCTTCAACATGTCCACTCTTCTTCGCTTCATCTGTCTCCTTGTCCACTCATCCAATTTATGTATATCCACTTGTCCTGTTTTGCAAAATCCATGACCACTCGTCCTCTTACCTTCATTGCATCCCTTCGTACCCCACTCCTCATCATGTCCACTGTTCTTCTTCACTTCATTCTGTCCCCTTGTCCTCTTACCTTCATCATATCCATTTACCCTCTTTTTAACATGTCCACTGTTCTTCTTCACTTCATCCTGTCCCCTTGTCTACTCCCTCCAATTTACTTATGTCCAACTGTCCTCTTCCCTTCCACCAAACACAAAGGTTAAAGACAGTACATGAACAAAGTTTTGAAGCAAAACATGACACCACTGGATCTTCAGAAAGAGGTCACACCCAGTAAGAGTACAATTACAGATATTCCACTCACCACTCACCACTCACTGGAGATCGCGGTAGAGCCCCCAACTGTAAAGGACAGAAATGTGAAGTCTCTCTCTACTTCTGATCTTCCAAGTGCTTGGGAGAGAGCTTTAGAACACAAGACCACCAGAGTCCGAAAAACTGCCTAAGTTTATTATCACAAAGAGGAATATATAAAGTTTATGTGAATATATCAGCAAGGACAGAATATAATAAAAATAAGTTCCCATTAACACAGGAGTGCTGAGACTGTGGCATGTTTTGTACAGAGAAGATTACAGTTTAGAAAGAGCAATTTTTAATCGAACAGTTTGCAAAAAATATACATTTCTAGCACTTAACAGGTGCTCCTAACTAATAAAATGGTTTTAATCTTATAAAAGTTCAAGAGTTAAACTATGGCAGCATAGAAATACCATTGATTTGTACTCAAGATCTTGAACTGAGCCACCACAGGTTATGTCACCCAAAGTTTCATCCAGTTTAGCTGAGGAGTTAACTGGATTTGAACTACTGATTAGTAGTCCAGAGTCCTATACACTGACCACCGCTGCCCTAGAAAAGGAGAATCAGCTGAGCAGCAGTGAATAAAGGGATTATTCTCTCTCAGGTATCTGATGCTCTGGGCTGCATGTGTGTAACTCGGCTGGGTGATAAAGCTCCGTTTGATCAGAAACTGCTGCAGAGAGACGACTGCTTCATCCTCGACAATGGCTCCAACAACAAAATCTTCATCTGGAAAGGTCTTGAGCGTTCAAACCTGCTACAGACAGATCGTGGGTGTGGTTCGAGAGCACTGTTTGAACCGTCATTAGGTTTGCTATTTGACTGACAGGTAGTGGAGCCAATGACGAGGAGAAGGCGGCGGCGCTGGAGATGGCTCATGAGTTTATAAGGCGAATGGGTTACTGCAGCATGAGGACTCGGGTAAGAATGCCGTTGAATGGACAATTTTCTTGCTTAAGCCTGTACGTTTGTGTTGGTATAAATTAACAACAAATGACAACGTCAGTGCCGGATATCATTGGAGACAGAATTTGTGTTTCAGTATTATTTTACGTCTGCGCAGGTGGAGATTTTGTCTCCAGGCCGTGAAACCCTTCTCTTCAAACAGTTCTTCAACAGCTGGAGTTAAAAAGAATTGTGATACAGAGGTCAAATGGTTTATGAATTTGCCGAAACCACTCGCAGCACTATAACATACGCAGCAGCAATTTTAAACTAAATCAATTATTACACGTCCCTGTATGGTTCTAACTGTATGTACTCGACCGAATCCATCCATATATCTGTACGCTTTCATACACAAAGTGTGGTGGGGGCAATCTGGCAATAAAATCATAATCACCATTTCATTCATCACAAGTCACGATATTGTTACAATTATTTTTCATGTTGGCTTACAAGTCGTGCGACACCGCCACCTGCTGGAGAGGAAGAGTGGGTGACTGCTCAGAGTTATATGAAGGTATTCGCTGGCCTGTGGCTGTTGGCAGCAGGGTCAGCACATGGGATAGGGGAAGATGGGATTAGCCAAATTGAGGAGGAAAACTGGAAGAACTGGTTGTTTCTTGAGGAAAATGAGGTTAGTTGTACGATCATACCCCACAATGAGCATCCACAACCAGGAAGAAGCAGGGTTTTAAAAAAATCATCTTGTTAAGTATCAGATCCTTGGTCGTATAAAATGTCACACTATCATTGACCTTTCCTATGTCTATGTTAATGTTGTTTGATTCAGCACCATTTGTGGCTGTTGTATCCATGTGCAGTCACCATGCTATCTGGCTTTCAGGGTACTCTTTGAGGTGCTTCCTTCTGAGGTAGCTGAACCAGTTTGTCATTCTAACAGACTTCTAGGACACCATTACATTTGGTATACTATTGTTTTAGCAATGGTATAATCAAGTCAAGTCAAATTTATTTATATAGCGCTTTTTACAATGGAGCATTGTCTCAAAGCAACTTTACAATTTTAGATTATCTCCTAACATCTACATCCAATCCCAAACTGAGCAAGCCTAGGGCGACAGTGGCGAGGAAAAACTCCCTAAGTGTTATGAGGAAGAAACCCTGGGAGGATCAAGACTCCTCCTTGGGCAGTTGGGTATATAATGACCATATATAATTATTTCTTAGTCTCTTTATTAGCTATTAGAATACAATCCGGAAAAAAACAGGGAATTTGTATGCATTGTTTAAAAAAATCTGAATAAAAACAGCTTTTACAGGCTATAGTGGCAAGTATTTAGTGTGGCCTCCCCTTGGACTTGAGCAGCAGCAGCATCTGGCAGCTTCACTGATCCTCCTACAGTCTAAAAATGCGTGATGAGGAACGATCTGTTTGGAAGGGTAGCACACAAGGAATCACTTTTTGAAAATTTTGGGTCCAGTCATCAACAATGTTTTATACATGGTCATTATATGGTTGCTTAAACAATAGATCTAATGGTGACCCAAGACTTTGCACAGTACTGTAACTGCTGATTTTTTTGTTTGCCAAACAAACATTCTTAGGTCCCGCACACTCTGGGCTATTATTGGTTTAATTCTGTGTCTGTCACGGCAAACATGAGCTTGGCTAATGAACGGATTGTCTGATTATTTAAAAAAAAAACAAAAAAACTCAGGATGCCATGGCAGCATTTTTACTGCAAATAATAAAAGTTCTTACTCTGTTAAGGCAGATCACAGAAACTGTTTGACTGTTCACAACAGGAAATTCTTTAAGTCACCAACAAAGTATCACAGACATGACAAAGGCTTTTTGAAAAAGAAATCAGAACAATTTTATTTTTTATAGAAAAAACATTTTTTTTTTTTATAGAAAAAGAAATTCATCTAAATACTAAATGTGTATAAATGTGTATAAAATGGAATACAAAATATTTCTTTTGAGTAAGAAATACAAAATGAAAAACAGTGATTGGTGATTACAGACAAAAACTATGAGGAAAAAAAAAATAGTCAAGATCATCAGGTGCCCTGAGAGATTTTATATCATGCACCAGGAGAAACGGCTCAAGAGCTTAACCAACAAAGATGAAACCGTGTACCACGCCACAGCTCCACTGGGATACTGAGGTTTGGTAAAGGCGATGCAGAAGCAGATGGAGTTGTACAACTGCATTATTCTAACCAGCACTATGCTTGATTTTGGTGCTCCATTAAAAGCAGTGAGAGGCCAGAAAAAATGAAGTCCACATTCCTACATCTGTCAATGCATTGAACACAGAGTCCAGAGTATAATCACGGACACCAACATTTCTGAGAATTTGCTAGCCTACCTCCTCAGTGACTCGGCTTTGTCTCACACAGGCATGGCTGGGCATGTGGGGAGGTCCAAGGGGGTGCTGCAGCATCCCACCCAAGGCACGATTTGCCTGCACCTAAGGAATTCCAGGTTGTACGTAACCGCCAACGACCTTCTGCTTCTGATTTTCTGTTTTCCAAAGTCTCACATTCTTATCAATGGTCTTTAAAGACGCATCCACTAAGCTGCTCATTTCCAAATAAGGATTCGACAGATGTTGATATGGAAGGCACCCCTGGTCCGCTCCACGGGACAGACCTAGTCTTCCACTCTGACCAGCACCAAGACTCCATGGCCCCAGTTGAGGCAGAAACTCTGGGGATACCAATCCTCTACCAGTAAGGGTGGCTATTGGAAAGAGCTTCAGGACATGGCCATACATCATGATATATTGCTGTATGAAATTTTCTGCACGGCACCATCTGCTGCGGGTTCGTATTGTGAGGTTACCGGTCCATTAGGCTTAGTGGAGCCTGACGGTCAGAGTCTTGGCTGTCTCGTGCTGCAGACCTGGGGCGTCTCCAAATTTACGTACACCTGGTTGCATGATTTTGCTCTCTGACAGTCGGGGTAACTGTCGCGCCGAGGCATGTTTCAGCAATTGTAGTGATCACTTACAGATAAACTTGGTAACACTGGATTAAGACGAAAAAAACTCAATTGCAGTGTGTCATTTTCGGATCGCTGAAAACACCAGACTGAGGCGAGTCACCAGCACTGACCCTCCTGTAATAACCGAGTTAAACCGTCACACACTCTCATCAAACCCAATGACAATCTCAGATGGATGAAGCTCTGCTGTTTGACGCTGTATGGAAGACCGTTACGTATGAATCAGCCCATAGTTCGGCGTCAGACCCAGGCAGCCGGCATGGCTCTCATTCCCGATTGTTTAAAGAGTAGAACTGTATGTCAGAACTAGAGCTGTCAAAGTTAACACTGTAATATGTTCATTCTAATCCGGATATTAATCACATTTGAGCTCTTTGATCTGTGAAGGCCCTGTACTTGTGTCCAAAATGGTCCTTTAATCACTATTCTCTACGTTCTACACAGGGCACTATTGTCTTAACTGGTGAGGGTGTAAATGATCTTGCTCATCGACTTTAGAACAGCGGATTCAGTCACAAACACACTAACCAATGCCATCACACAGTGTTTGTGAAAACAGCCCTTACATGCCATTATACCTAATAAAATGATTATTTAGCGTTCAAAAGGTATCATCGTGGTAATCAACATGGCTGTCTGTCAGAGAAATCATGCGGAATAAGACAAGACACTGCCCACACATACAGCTGTGTACTGCAGTCACTTCAGGGTCGAACAGGGGCGAGCAAAAGCGCAATTAAATATTAGTCGCCTGACAGCACCAGAGCTCAATCACATAATCTTGGTCTGATTACATTTCCAGATTTCTGCTTCAGACGATATACAGGGCAGAGCAGAACAAGATGAGGTGAGTATGTGAGGATTTAGACATGCAGAACAGTAAACACTAAACTACCAGCTTATAAACGTCAGCTTCCTAACTCCAGTACAAAAACTAAAACAAAGCAGGTCCCGAATGACTTTAGGGCGAAAGCTGGCTAATTCTGTAACGTGAACTGTAAGGAATAACTGAACGGTTTAGCTTTTCGACAGAAAGGAAAGGAAAAGGAGTACGACTCGCTCGCTGTCTCTCTCCCTCTCTCACACCCTCAGTCGGAGTCGCTCTTCTCCTCCTTCACCAGCAGTTTCTTCCCACGCTTGGGCTCCGGAGCAGCACCGTCCTTTTCTTTTTTGGAAGTCTTGCTTACGCTGTAAGTGAATCGAAAATAAACTCAGGATTACAAATCAACAATCACGTCTTCCACGAACTCTCCCTATACTGTAAATGCTGACTTGATACATTTGGGATTTAGAGTCGCCTTATTTAATACAGAGCTCCTGAGTATTTCTGTATGAACTCATCTAAAAAGCATGGTGACTGACCAAAGCTGGCATTATATGTACGATATTCAGCCCGATTCTGCAGTTACAGCAAGAGTCATGCACTGGAAAATAAGTCGGTCGGGATCCTTAAGGCCTTTACACACCCAACGGGATTTTTCCGCGCGATTTCTTTGGACGCCGGTGCATTCCTTCAAGCTCGGAATTGCAGACACACCCTGAGGCGATTGCTTCATCAGCCATTAGTCAAACAGGCCATAAAAGGCTGCTTCCCAAATCACATACCTCATACTAAACTGTCAGTACAGTAATGAAAGCGTGTGAAATCAGATTATTTAATAAGCGTCTGTACAGAGTGTAAGGCGGCGGCATGTGAGAACTCACAGTTTCTGGCGGTATTTCTCTGCGTCGCCGGGAGGCACGATATCACTGAGCTCCAGGCTGTCATTGATCTTCTTCAGAATCTCATACCGCTCCTTCCCACGGACCTGCACGTGAACAAACAGGCAAACTTCATTACGCTAAATCCCGATAGCACGTTTGCCTCGGGGATCTGCTGAAACAAATGAGCTGAAAAGAAAAGCTGTGAAACCAAATTCAGTAACGAGGGAGTCTGTATCAGTTTATCCTAACTGATATATCCTCCTGAGACCCAGGAAAACTGAAGTTTGATCATTTTAGTAATTTTGAAATAAAATGCATTTATGAGATGAAAAAAAAAATGTCACAAGGATATTTTTTCAAAAACATTTTTGCTTATTTTTTACCAAACGTCCTTTATAAGGGACAACGGGACATGGTATAGTAATTTTCTTTATGTATTTTGTGTTTCCCTTCTGCATCAGATCAAAAAGTAAGTCCCAGTGTCCACTACAGAGGACATTAAAAAAGTACAATTAAGTGCTTAAAGATAAGTGCACATCAGTAAAACACTGCTTTTCAAACTGTTTTCTACGTAAAACATGTAAATTATAGGCTTCAGAAAAATCATTATTAAACATTATTTAACAATTTACTTCTCTTGCGTCCGAAAAAGGTAAATGCTGAGATCCAGCCATTTTAAAAAAGTAGATCTCCGGTTGAAAATGACACCCCCCACAAATATACATTAGTGTAAAGGCCAGGATGTCCTCTAGAGGGCGCATCAGCTTTTAGAAGATATGGTTATTGAAATAATCTTTGTGAACTCATGTCCCCCACAGAGGACAAAAATGAATTATCAGGTCTTACGTGGTTACAAGTGTCTCTGAACGGGATTTTGCCTCTACCTGCACCTTACACTAAATTCCTCTCCTTATAAGATCAATTACTGATGAACTTCACAGAGACAGCAGAGGAGATTCTACTGTCTCACTGGCACTCAAGCTCTTACGGCCCACAACCATGCCACGTTCAGAGTCATTAAATCACCTTTCTTCCCCATTCTGATGTTCGGTTTGAACTCGTGTCTACATGCCTAAATGCACCTGTTGCTGCCGTGTGATTGGCTGATTCGATATTTTCGCCGTGCAGCTGAATATACATATTTATCTCAAAAAGCTTTCATTCGAGTGCGTGTACCTGCAGTGTGTAAATCTCTTCATCACTGCTGCTGTTGTTGTTGCTGTTGCTCTTGGATTTCTTACTGACATCAGGGCGAGACGGCGGGTCCTTATTGCCTGAGGAGTGGCAGGAAAAAAGGTTTAAAAACTCTTAAAACAAAAGAGTTCTCAACCAGGTAGTCCCTGACTTAGGATGGGGAGGTGTTCAGACAAATCCATCGCAAGTTCGATTTAGTGTAAACAAAGAGTTTAATATATACAGTATATATAGTCATAGCCTACCTTAGGCATGCTTAATACACTTATATTAAACCACAGTTGGGCCAATCGTTAACATAAAGCTTGTTTTATATTACTTATAATAAAGTATTGAATAGCGCATGTCATTTATTAAGTAATGTATTGAAGCGAACAACTCATCACTCCCGAACAACTCATCACTCCCACTACATGACTCTGCAGAGGGTCAAAATATCTAAACTCGGACCGTCAGAAAATGGCGAGGACCTGACACACATCCCCTGAACACACCCCTACACACAAAACAAGTGCCAGGATCCACACAAAGACTTACTGCGCTTGGTGAGGGTTTTGCCCCCTGAAGTTCTGGCTTCCTGATGCTTCCTCAAGTTGTTCTCCTCCGACTTCCTGTCTCGCCCGGGACAGGCACACACACGGACATCGAAGGTGCGCCGACCCAACAGCTGGCCACTGCACAGAAACACACACGACCCATGTACAACCATGCTTTAAAACACCCAAAACATCAAACACACACGCTCGGTGGAGCGTGGGTACATTGGGTATGGCAGAGAGTGCGCAAATAAGCCTGGCACAGTTAGGGCACGGGCATCATCTGTACTCCTGACAACAAGCAGCTATGAAAATGGTTTATAATAACACCGGTTGAAATCAGTGCGAGACGACAGTACAGTAGAGTGCTAATACTGACAGGGCGTTGATACTCACTCCGGGGTTTCCAGGGTGATGATGGTGAGGATGGGCCGGCGGTTCATTCCTCCCATACAGCTGCTGTTACACATGAAGTTATACAGCACAGTGGTGTGCTCGGAGCCCACCTACACACAATTAATATTGAAGCTGTATCCAAAACACCACTGAGGGAACCAATGTACTGCTGTACAATCGGTTCGTGTTGATACTGGATTGAAATGACGTGGGGTGGTACCTGTGGGGGCTCGTATGGCACCACCACGCTGTGCCTCTGAGTGTTATCGTCCTCCTGATAGGCAGCACGAGAGTTTCCCTCCACACGCATCAGGTGACCAGAAGGAGCTTGGCCTGGCCAAAACACACAGACATCAGACTCCTGTCATAACTGTACTAAGGCAGCATAGCTTTTGTAACTATGACATATTTAAAATGACAGAGCTTTGAACAGAAATGGTGATTTGGTCAGAGTATACATGCGAGTATACTTCAGCGATCAGATAAAGTTCATTTATTTCTTTATTTATTTAACGTCACTATCAGCCTCAGTGGCCACGTTCAAGTCAATTAACCTAACATGCATGTCTTTGGCCTGTGGGAGGAAACCGGAGTACCCGGAGTAAACCCAAACAGACACTGGGAGACTCCACACAGAAAGGACCCGGGCTGCTCCACCCTGGGATTGAACCCCGGACCTTCTTGCTGTGAGGCGGCAATGCTACCCAGCGAGCCACCGTGCCGCCCAAGTCAGATAAAGGGAAAGCTCTGGGTTTAGGGCAGTAACTGGACCCACCAATAATCTCACAGAAAGATGGGACAGACTTCAAACTTTAACATTATATAGTGAAATTCTTCATTTTCTCGAGGAGTATCCACAAAGTGTTCCTTAGCCATTTCGCTTGCTTTAATCCCAGGGTTGCCAGATCCCGCACGAAACAATATCTCAACGGAAAAAAGGACAAAATAAATCCAAGTGTTGAGACAAAGCAGACCTGGCAACCATGCTGGTTACTCATGGGCCCATGTGCAGACTCAGAAAACCGACGAAAATCGGGTAATGGGTATACATGCTATGAGAAACCTGATTATAGGAATCAAATTCAGCTCTCCTTTTCGGATTTTATCGGAGTGCATGTAAACACAGTGCTGGTTATCTTGTCCAGGGTGGGCAAGGCTCTTCATTTGATCAGATCCGAGAGCCACGGTGAAGAGGAGGCATCTGCCGTGTGGACGTTGTTTAGCGTTTCTTTTCACTGCGATTTTGAAGCTGAAGGTTTTATACTTTCACAGTTGTAATGCATGTGTAGTTTGACAGGGTTACAAACTTTGAATAAATACTACTTATTTAAGCACCATGCAAGTAGAAGTGCATTAATTCATTCACAATCAACAGTTAGTTCAACAACGTGCAAGTAATTCCACTACAGGTAATTGTACTTATTTGTGTTACTGTGTTTCATAGGTGGTATGAAACTTAAAAAGCCTTCATCCTGTTGGTTAAGTTTCGTACCACCTCAAAAACACAGCAGTAAATCTAAACAGGAAGCGCATGGCAGGCATGTGATGTGGACTAATTGAGGAAACTGCCTGTCCATACGTTGCGCCCCCCCACAATCATGCGGTGTGTGTGTGATGTGTTTAATGTACAGTGTGTACCATCGTTGAACTCGTTGCTCCTCTCGTGGTGAGGGCAGCGGCGAACCACCTCAGCCACGTGCTCTTGTTTCTTATAGACGGCTGTAGCTCTCAGCACGGTGCCCGCTGGAGGGGCAGAGCTCACGGCCACCAGCACAGGACACGTCTTCGCTATCTGGCAGAACATTTTTTTCAGCTCATGGGAGTACTGCAGAAAGAGAGAGAGAGAGAGATCATGTAACTGGAGCTAAGTGATAAAATCCTAAGAATATTTTGCTATGTGACGTGATGATAACTGAAGAATTTGTTTCAACCCTTAAACTGGATGCAGCCTTTAAAGGAAACGTTATAGACATAGAACAATTTTTTGAACCCAATGTTCATCTAACCACAGCATATCAACCAAGTCATATCAGAACTAGAGCAACGAGGATCACAAAGCCGTGCAAGTTTCATTTCTTACCTAAACTGAGCACAACAACCCACACCTGGAATGGAACAGAACCCAGCAAGTACAGCAACAACAATCATCCACCACTTAATAACTGAAAACTGATTTGATAATCAATGGAGAGTATATGATCTACATACAGCCTCACTTTATATCACGCACATACAGCAGGTTAAAGAAGATAACTGAGTTTTAGCTTTTAACTTCCATCTTAACGACCAGATAAATAGCTCATCACAGCACACACACACACAGTCAGGCATACACTTGTACCTCGCCTTTGTCCCTGTTAGGCTTCATGTCCTTGAAAAGTACGCACTAAAGGAAAGAAGCCGATTTTTGGGATGCTGATCTTCTCTCCTTTGTGGTTTCTCACTCACATACACACACACACGCGCACACACACACACACACAGCCCCCACACGGCTGTTCGGACATGTTCAGGCATGCCTCAGGTCCAGAATTACACTACAACTCACATGCACTCTAACATTACCATAGAGAAATAAAACATGGCACATTACTATTACATTTCACACACTAGCTATATATATAAAACATCAAGTTATTACAATTTGCTGTAGTATTTTTATAATTATGTTATAATTATGAGTATGCATCTGGAGCCAATCCCAAAAACACAGAGCAAAGCAGGAATTTTAGAAAAGGCGCCAGTGAATCATTGGGAAAATATACAGAAATGTGGGCAGCTTACGTCATAGGGTGTTCTAAATCAAAAGAAACGAATGTAGTCATCACGGTTCTGGAGACGCTCAGGTCTTGCAGAACCAAGCGGGGTCGGGGGTCAGGCTGTATTTGAGGGAGGGAGGACGGAGGCGGGGATCGTCCCCTGGGACTGCAAGAGTTTAAATGGACTTCATAATCCGACCACAGTCAGATTTGTTATGTGATTATTCAAGTGGTCATGTTTACAGCAATCTCTGATCTAGAAATCAGATAAAGAAATACAATAAAGAGAGCCGGATTTTAATTCAGTAATCAGATCTCCCCATGGTCTGACTTCGATCGAGTTTCTCATTCCACGCATGCGCATAGCTGGGTAAAAGAACGCGGTTGCCAGGTCTGCCTATTCTTACAGATTTTTCTTCTTTTGGGCTTATTTACACAGACCTTTTGTGAGATTCGCTCGCATGATCTGGCAATTGTATGCGAAGACTGTGTCGACTCTAAAATGCAGAAAAATTGGATTATTTAATATTAAAGATTATTGGCTGGTTGGAAAGGTGAAGTCCGATTATTGGCCGAGTCGTGAAAAACCAGAGGTTTCCTATTATCTCATTATTGAGCCGATTTTCTACAGTTATTGGATTATTAAGTGCATGTAAACGCACTCTGTGAGCCTGCCATGTGCTGCTATACACTGGGGCCAAGTCCAGGATGCACTTCTGCCTTTGCCCAGGGAATTCCTGGTAGGGTCAGGTTCTGGATCCAAAACTTACATGCAGATCCATAAATAAAAGGTGCAGCAGAATCAAGCATTTGACACGGCCAAACCACTCCTCTGGTCTAAACCTCAACAAAATATGTGGAGCAAAATGAAGAGGAGAGTCGGCATTACAGGATCAAGGCCTGCTTAAGATCTGGAGAGATTCTGGTTTGAGTAGAGATTCTTGAAAGACGACTTGGTGCTCTTCCCTTCTCAAATATATAAATGCAGGGACACATAACTATGCTGTGGGTATGTATTCAACAGTATAAAAGTGATTTTATTTAAAGCTTACTTTTCTCTCATGCTTATGTGAGAAGCTTATTATCCACTGACACTAAAGACGTATAACACTGCTGTGAGCAGAGCGAGCTGCGTCAAACACAAAGTGACGAGCCAAACCAAAGACAAAAGGCAAAGTCAACGTTTGATGTTTGCAAAATTTCCATCAGTCAAAGACTTGCTGTTTTTTTGTTGTGGGTGCGAACAGAATACACAAAACAGAAATCAGACCACAGCCCCGTCTTCGCCCAACATCCGCGCACCCTTCCTCATTTACCAACTCGGTCTTAACTCGCATGCTAGCGTTTGGGATGGAGAGTAATTCGACCTCTGTGGGTTTGTCTAACGGCTCGGGATTCTTTTAACCCTCTCACTGCTGGAAAAAAGTCTGAGTGACCTAAAACATGCCCGATCATGTCCACCGCGCAAACCACCAGCCGAGAGGGACATGGCGTCTTCGGTATCGACCATCAAACACGGGCGGACACGACGTAGGTAGGATCGATCACGGTTCAGTTCTTATTAGAAATGTTAGGAAAATGAAAGCAGGCGTGTGTGAATGTGTGTTATTTGAAATAATGGAGAACAAACGAAATGGCATGGTGCGTGTTTGTGATAAATCCATATGAATGCTCTAATACATCATGAAAGATGACATGCACACAAGCCGGTCTGTCAAGTTGATCAAATATATAGAAAGATAGTTCATGAAGTAAAATCTTAACCCTTTTAGCCTTTCCAGCGAATTTTGAAAGGGCCTTTTTTTTTTCCAGGAGACCCTAGGCTACACAGATATGACATCAACTGATATGTAACTGCTGACAGAATTGTCATATCTTCATGTATTTGCTCCTAAAAACATTTTATGTTTTTGCTTGTACAGACAGCTCACATATCTTTTCAGAAAATTGTTCATATGGGCTGCGACTTTAAAATACAAGAATTTCGATTGGCTGGATAGGGTTTAGTACTGTGAGGAAATGTATGATTAACTTAAAGCAGACATGTATTTCTTTTCTCTTGCTGATTGTTAATTCCTTGACAGCCAGCAAGCCAAACCTCATCCTAGTTCACTCAGGACCAGCATGGCTACTATTTCTCCTTATTCAGACTGACGTGGACATTTTTACCTGTTTATAAGACTTGAATTTGATTAAAATGGAAAGATAAAGCTGATTATCATTAACCCGACCTGTTGCTTTCTCATCAGCTGAAACTGCCACAGAGAACAAAACTGTGCATGAGAACCGGATACCTCCCCACTCGCTGCTCTCCTTCCCCATCTAATATAAACGTTTCGTTTTGACACAGTTCCTATTTTTGAATCTTCTTCCAAACAAGATAACCCACTAACGCTTCAGTGATGACCAAGTTATTTTCGGAAAGAGTCAAGTTCTGCTGTTTCTTAGCATACACGTTTCATAGCCACAGGTCGAGTCATTGCAGAGTTATGAAACCGAGAAGATGAGACGATGTCAGAATGGCCGCAAAGACCAGACCATTCCTGATAAAGCTTCTTCGGGTGGCAAAATGATCCACTTGGCGTCCCGATGAAGCTGCCAGATGCTTCTATTGCTCAGTTGTAAGGGGAGTCGCATTACATACTTACCAGTGTAGCCTATGGAAGCTGTTTTTAATTTATTTATGTTTTTTTTAACCCAGATTTCCTGTATTTTCTGGTTGTATTTAATAAAGACAACGAGAAATAACTATACGTGCTCATTATACCATTGCTAAAACAATGGTATATCTAATCTAATGGCCTAAGACTTTTGCACAGTACTGTATATCAGAGCTAACAACAAATAAAAGCATCTGGCGGTTTCAAATTACAAGCTAAAAAGTGATTCATCTCAACCAACTAAAAAAAATAAATAAATAAATAAATAACTAAAACTGTGTGACAGCCCACGCATGGAAAATTATGAGACGATAACCCCATTACACCACAGATATCTCTTGGCGAGTCAGAGAGAATAACTGGGTGGTTTCAGCCTTATCATGAGCTTGGTGTGATGCTAATGTCAACGTCATGCTTTGATCAGCATTATTACTAATCCAGTATCTCCGTCACTATAAATGAAAGTTGTGTGTGTGTGAGAGATACACACCGTGCAGGTAACAGATTTGGCCGTGCCGGACTCCTGGAAGTGCAGGGTGAAGTTGTATAGCCCAGGATAATCAGAGGTGACCGGGACGGTGGAGCACGGAGGGGAAGACGAAGGCTGAGGCGGATCCTCAGGGAATATGCGATCAAACGGTTCGTCAAAAGGTAAGTCCGGAAGTGGTAGGGAAATCTACACACACACACACACACACACACACACACACACACACACACACACACACACACACACACACACACACACACACACACAAACAGCCCATTCAGTTCCGCTCCAAGGGTCCCCTAGACCCGGTGAACATGAGATTGTATTTAATGTGTCGCATTTACCTCATTGTTTTCGTACGAACTTCCATCTGGCACCCTGTGCGAACAAAGAGACGACCATAAGAACACAGACCTGCATCTATCACCTGATAATACTGGTAAGACCCGTCTCGTCTTTTCGGCACCATTTTCAGGTGCAGGAATGTGAAATGGGGATCATATCTCCAGACTGAACCCACTGTGAATCTGAAAACAGGGCTCAAATTGTCTTATGCTTTGTTTACTAAAAGCAAGTCAGTAGTGGCTCAGTAACAGATCCAATACTGAGAGAAGCAATATCGATTCATACCCGATATTAAGAATGGCACCGGTGCATTGCTATCACATGGACTAGAGATACAAGGGAAATTTTGACCAAAAAAAGGCTCCTGTCAGCCTGGGCTAGAGAGTGGAGACAAACAATGATAATAAATAAAAAGTTTAGGGATCAAAGGCTTGAACAAAAACAGACCCCCAAGGGGCGTAGCTTAGACCTCTTCAGACAAGAACTTTAAACAGACGAGGATGTGATTAAGGAAATGCGAGGCAGGTGAGAGGAATCAATACGCATTGCCAGGACTCCAGTTGAAAGACACTTGTGTTCGAAACAACCCAATTTTAAAATCTGCACTTTTTGAATGAGAAAGGATGGAGGTTCTGCGTACACAAGGTTCCACCAGAGCTCGGCAAACTCCTCACTGGCTGAAGGATCTGCCATCACGAAGTCGTTCTCTTTCTCCTCAATGTCACTCTCAAGTGAACTCGGGCAGTCACACACAGGGCAGGGAAGCTTGAAAAAGCTGAGATCAACAACCAGAGAAAAGACAGAAAAAGGAGAGAAAATTAATTTGAGCTGTGCCTCTCCAAACACAAGTTTCATCCAGAAAAGCTTGTGAAAACGATTCATTAGAACACTACTATTGTCTAACTAGAACTAAACTGAATGTAAATGTTTTCTGTGACTGATATCGAACCATGTTTAACTGATAAAACCTAACGTTGTTTGGAACAAATGTACAGTGGGGCAAAAGTATTTAGTCAGCTACTGATTGTGCAAGTTCTCCTACTCAGAAAGATGAGAGGTGTCTGTAATGTTCATCACAGGTACACTTCAACTATGAGCGACAAAATAAGGAGGAGGAGGGGGAGAGGGAAAAAAATATAGAAATAAATAAATAAAATTAAAAAATAAAACAAAATCGAGCAAATCACATTGTAGGATTTTAAAAGAATTTAATTGTAAATTATGGTGGAAAATAAGTATTTGGTCAATAAAAAAAGTTCAACTCAATACTTTGTAACATAACCTTTGTTGGCAATGACAGAGGTCAAACGTTTCCTGCAAGTCTTCACCAGGTTGGCACACACTGTAGCTGGTATTTTGGCCCATTCCTCCATGCAGATCTCCTCTAGAGCAGTGATGTTTTGGGGCTGTCGCTGGGCAACATGGACTTTCAACTCCCTCCACAAATGTTCTATGGGGTTGAGGTCTGGACACTGGCTAGGCCACTGCACGACCTTGAAATGCTTTTTACGGAGCCACTTCTTCGTTGCCCGAGTGGTGTGTTTGGGATCGTTGTCATTCTGGAAGACCCAGCCATGTTCCATCTTCAATGCTCTCACTGATGGAAGGAGGTTTTGGCTTAAAATCTCACAATATAAGGCCCCGTTCATTCTTCCCTTAACACGGATCAGTCGTCCTGTCCCCTTTGCAGGAAAACAGCCCCAAAGCATGATGTTTCCACCCCCATGCTTCACAGTAGGTATGGTGTTCTTGGGATGCAACTTAGCATTCTTCTTCCTCCGGTTGAGTTTTTACCAAAAAGTTCTATTTTGGTTTCATCTGACCACATGATATTCTCCCAATCCTCTTCTGGATCATCCATATGCTCTCCCGCAAATTTCAGACGTGCCTGGACATGTACTGGCTTAAGCAGGGGGGCACGCCTGGCACTGCAGGATCTGAATCTCTTTTGGCGTAGTGTGTAACTGGTGATAGCCTTTGTTACTTTGGTCCCAGCTCTCTGCAGGTCATTCATCAGGTCTCTCCGTGTAGTTCTGGGATTTTTGCTCCCCGTTCTCATGATCATTTTGACCCCACAGGATGAGATCTTGTGTGGGGCCCCAGATCGAGGGAGATTATCAATGGTCTTGTATGTCTTCCATTTTCTTACAATTGCTCCCACAGTGGATTTATTCACACCCAATTGCTTGCATATTGTAGATTCACTCTTCCCAGCCTGGTGCAGGTCTACAATTTTCTTCCTGGTGTCCTTCGACAGCTCTTTGGTCTTGATTTTGGAGTCTGACTGTTTGAGGCTGTGGACAGGTGTCTTTTATACAGATAACGAGGTCAAACCATTAATACCATTAGTGCCTTTAATACAGATAACGAGTGGAGGACAGAAGAGCTTCTTAAAGAAGATGTTACAGGTCTGTGACAGCCAGAAATCTTGCTTGTTTGTGGGTGACCAAGTACTTATTTTCCACCATAATTTACAATTAAATTCTTTAAAAATCCTACAATGCGATTTCCTGGATTTTTCTTTCTCATAGTTGAAGTGTACATATGATGAAAATTACAGACCTCTTTCATCTTTCTAAGTAGGAAAACTTGCACAATCAGTGGCTGACTAAATACTTTTTTTGCCCCACTGTAGCTGGTTTAATTAGGTGGGAAAATATTCTCATGGCTAGATCGGCACAACACATTGTACTTGTATTTGTTGTATAAACAAAAAATAAGAGTAACAGTTCCAGTTCTCATTAACCGGAACTTATGTGATATGAAGATTTTAACCTCAAAGTGACTACATTGGATAAATAAAGCTTAAAAGAACGCCGAGAACGCTTCAGACTTACTCCACCCGTATTCCCACTAAGCCCGCCCTCCGGCGCTATGATTGGTTAGCAGGTTGACCCGTCCAATCAGACAAAAGATTAACAGGCATAAACCAATCACAGCACAGGGCCAGCTTGCCGGAAAAAAAGTGCAAAATAAAAAAACCTAGCTAGCTAGCTCTGGTCGTAAACATGATTATCACCTAGTAAATTAACTGATAGTTTTAGTTAACGTGTTTCATAAAACTAACAACATCCAGTCTCAACCCAACACATCGTGACTGGTTAAAGTGATAAATGCACCGTTTGATTACGATCACTATGTTGTTATTAGCAGCTGACCGACGTTCCATGGACGTCCAACATCCGAGTTCATTCATAGTGCAAAAACAATTCATATCAATTAATCTGTAAACACAAACACAGCGACGACTGTTCATGAATACAAATTCAATGTAACATATTTTACCTCCTCCTGTTACTGCAGATATACCGACCGAGTGTTAACTCCTCTCTCAAAACAACCCGATCACTTCCGCCTCTCCAAAGCTCCACGCGTTCTCGGGGAATCCCCAAATAGGCGGAGCTTTGCAACCACATGACACAACATGGAGCTGTTTTCGGCCTTTGGATCAATAAAGGACACTCAACATCCAAATATCGCCTACAACCCTCCCCGCCCCCATCCACACAATAAGGGGCAGTAATATAGAATCGGTGCCCCTTTGAGCTGTCAGAGCCTGCAACCCCAACAAACCAGTGTATGGACTTTGAAGGATAGAATTCAGATTTATTTATGGTTTCAAACCTTATCAGAAGCTGATGTGGTGACGTAGAACTCTGGCCAGTCAACCATATTTAATGTGGCACGCAGCGCTTAATGACGTCATGGATTTGAAACAACGTGAATGAACTCCAGCGTGAAATAATACCTTAGTCAGGAGCAATGAAGCGGTGCCATGTCTTCTGTATTTGTAGGAAGATGTATTTGTACGCATTTGAAAATGTCCAGACAGCATTGCCAGCGCAAAATAAAACATTTACAACTGAGCATTCCTTTCACGTAAATCAGAATCTCCATGTTAATACCACTTTATCTAAGGACGTGTTTATACTTGCAGTTCAGTTCCCTCGCTTCGGACCAAAGCAGAAAATTATACACTGTCACATTTAGTCCTGGTTCACATAGTTTTCGCAGTGACATTCTTAACATCGGACCAAAACTTGTAAAAAAATGTTTATGAATAAGGTCACATACTTACTGGAAAGCTGTTATGACATTTTGCTGTTATGACGTGCCAAACCTTTCAAATCAATCGTGTGTACTGGGTTAAACATGATCATGAGATTTGTTTATATATATATTTTTTTACCAGCAAAGAGCTCCTTAGTCTAAGCTACAGAAAAGAAATCCGATTTACCTTGTAGTCAGACCATGGTCTCAGAGGTGCTACCCAAACTATAAAAAACAGGCCATTAGACCAGTTATATATCCTCGACTAATCTTTTGGTACTACAGATTTGGGTACTTCTGTGGCACAGAGGTCTAATTCACTAGCCCACCACTACAGACATAGCAGGTGGAGCCACTGTGACCCTGACCAGGTTAAAGTGTGAGAATGTAGTTCCACTGTTTCAGAGCCAATGACCTTGTCCTTTAAACCATTCCAACCAACCATTGCACCTTTCTCGCTCTGCCAGTGAAGTCTGATCCAGTCAACAGGTTTTGAGCTGACATTGTATCCAGGACTAGTTTTACAACCCCAAATCAGAAAAATGGTACAGAATGGTATGGAAAATGCAAATTTAAGAAAAACCCAGTGTTTCCTACATCTTAGATTGAACCCAAGATATTTCATGTTTTTTTTTCTGGTCAAGTTAATTTAATTTGCTAATAAACATCCATTTCTGCATTTCAGACCTGCAACACAATCCAAAAAAGTTGAGACGAGACAATTTAGGGCTAGTAATGAGGTAAAAAAAACAACTAAATAGTGATGTATTAATAAGTAAATATTAACAAATGAAATTAAGTTGACCAGATAAAGTCACATCAGATGCATTTTCCATACTTTCCCCACTTTTTCTGATTTGGGGTTGTATTATTATTGTCTTCTTCAATAAAAAAAATTGTTCTCAGGATAAGTCTCTGAATACTTTTGGTCAATGGATTAAGGATTTGATGTACTATCTGACTCTAGAAAAAATTCGTTACACTACTAGGTGAGGTTTCTAGATTTTTTAATGTCAGGCAGTCGGTCCATACTGGTGTGGGAAAGTTAGATGGTATGAATATTATGTGATAAGAATTGTCTGTTGTTGTTTTCTATCTGTACCGTTGGTATGATTACTGATACTAAGCTTAGCTCCCCCTTTTGCTTTCTTTTTTTCCGTTTATTACCAGGTTGGAAGAATACAATGAAATTGTGACAAACTGTAATGTAAATGAGCAGTGACTTTGAGTGTGTGTGTGTGTGTGTGTGTGTGTGTGTGTGTTGGGGGGGTTCTTGTTATGTTGAAAATAATGGAAAATTATAATAAAAATACATTTGACAAAACATTCGTTTTCCACCTATAGGAGGTGCTGTATGATTTAATAAATGCATCTCACCAGAAACCGAGCTGTTATCAGTTATCATAAAGTAGTCTATGAAAAATGTCATTAATGACGCAGTAAGCGCTTTGTAATATAACAAACAGACACAGTCAAATGGATAAACCAATCTGGCAACCTGATGCACTTATAAAATAGTACTGACTTAACGAAAAACAAAACATCCGAAAGGGAAACTGTAACGATAATTTAAATTATTAATAAGATCACTATAATAGTCATGGTAGAAACTGAGAGTAAACAGTCACTTAAATAAATTAAGTCAATAAGGAGCTTTAAAATGCTGCTAACCGAAGTCATTTATAAACTCAGTATACTAATGGTGTAGCCGTTAAGGTACTGGACTATTAACCAGAAGGACCACGGTTCAAGTACCAGCACAAAGTACAACTGTTGGGCCCAAGAGCAAGACCCTTAACCCACAACAGCTTGGGTTAAAAGTCAGTCTGAATAAGAGCGTCTGCCAAATGACTAAATGTGAACGTAAAATGGTAGATAAATAAGTTACCAAACTGTAAAAGTTAAATACTGATTTAAATAAAGTCAACACGCTTAATATACTGATCAATTAAATAATTAATAAACATAATAGTCACGGTTGATCAACAGAACACAGGGCGCAGTATTTAGTGTGGCCAGTACCAGCCCATCGTCTTCCGATCGTCCATTCGTTTAAATAAAGTAAGTAATAAACTCATGATTTAAGGTATTAATAAACTTAATATAATAATTGTGGCCGATAAACATTGAGGAACTGAGGTTTAACATTCATTCAAATAATCCTAAGTAAACTCAATAAACTTTAACAGATGAATTGCTTTATTAATACAAACAAATATAACTATCACGGTTGATTATAGTTAAATAAATGGTTAAAGTCATTAATAGACTCAATAAACTGATCATTTAACCAACAGTAAAACCAGCACACTAGTTATGGTTAAACATTTAGGATTTAATAAAGGATTCAGTTAAATAAAGTCGTGAGGTAACTCAACATACTGTTTATTAAAATCATTAATAAGCTCAAAATAGTAATAATGGTTATAAACACGTTAAGAAATGGAGCCTTTACCTTAATCTAATAATTTAAGTACATAGAGTGCACTCGATAATTAATAAATAAAACCATTAGATTAGTCATGGTGGATAAATAGATTAAGAACCAGATTTAAAATTCATTTACGTAATTTATAAAAATCAAAAATCTCAATATACTGATAGTTCAACTCGTTAATTAAGTCAGTACTCAAGTCATGGCTGAGAAACAGGTCAGCTTGTGGTCTGACAATCATCTACCAATTTAAGTGAATAGTAAGTTCAATATACTGATACATTTGTTCATCAATAAACATACTGTACTTAATCATGGTTGATTAAGTGGTTAAGAAAATGACAGATTATATATTTTATGTAAAAAACACAACAATTGCCCCTTCCCCCTCCGTAACAGTAATAAACAGCTCGGTTTCAGACTCATAACGGCTCATTTCTCAAACAAAACACACAGGAATCACTAGAACAGGAAAGAAAATGGAAATCAATTAGAAAATAGCTTTAAGTAGCCTACAGTTAACAGTGTCGGCAGAGAGAGTGAGCAGGTAGCGGCGTTTAATCGCTTCACAGGAACAGTCTTGAATTCGGCAGAAGGAGGTAAGACTGTGGAGAATAACCGTTAAATGTCAGAGCCGCCCGTGCACTCGCGCTGCGCAGCTATAAATAGCGCCTAGTTTCCCCGATATACTAACGTTATCGCTCAGTAGTCCTGAACTTTCAAAAGTGACATTGTTAATAATTACCTTACACGTTACCACGTATTAGCCGTTTCCCCCATTCAATCCGCACTTAGCGAGTAATTAAATTCAGCGCCCGAGCCGTGCCGTTGGCGCCAATGAATTTTTAAAAAGAGGCGCTCGTGCGGACTTAACTGTCAGCGCGGTGGCGCGAAATCTGACCACAAGCTACGTCAACTGCCGTTCGGCTCCCGGAGTCATCAGTATTGGAATCGATTCATAGAGTTGATTCTACAAAATCATCTGCTCGATAAGCAAACTGAAAAACAGAAATGAAAATAGCCTACACATCGCGTCATACATACATTTATTACGGACTCATTTATCCGTGACAAAATATGTCAGTTAGCCTACTTAAGCATAAAAGATTCTCAACGGAATGGGCGAATCGGCTCTTTCTGTTTCAAATCCACTCCGGTTTTGATTTTGCAAATATAACCCATTGTAAATATAACTGTTTGCGAAACTCTCGAACAGTCAACTGACTCCCCACATTACTTCCACCACCTCAAACCAGTTTTTCTATTTCTTTGTTTTCGCCGGTCTCCATTCAGACTGAAACACCTGTATGAATCAAACGCATGAGGACTCACATCCGCCAGGGCTGTTTTTGTTATTATTCTCGAATAGGCCAAATGCTTGATTCAGCTATTATAGTAGAATTAGAGAAAGTGTGCTAAATATAGCGTAAACGAAGCGCGGTACGCATAGTAACATAAGCACTTTGTCCTATGGTAAAGTCAGGCTCATTTGTTGCTATGGAGATCATTCATTGCTACATGTTTTATGTTAATATTTTAAACAAAACGAGTGTATTAGGCCTACATAGTTTCGTTAAAATATACAGATTTCATTTCTCTAATATGATTAAATTGTTCTTCTGTGTGTAATCCTGTGCAACACCCCAATTAGAGCATACGTAATTTATCTAAAATAACACAAATGAATGAGCAGAACTCGCTCATTTACTTTACAGATAAAAAAGGAATTCTTTTTATGCAAATACATATTCAGGCCAAACACCAGCGTACTGGTGTTATGACAGGTTTATAGAAGTGCATAGTATTCAGTATATATATGAAAACCTCTCTCTCTTAGACTCTTACTCTGAACCCTGCTGCTCAGTAGCCCAGCTTTTCTGAACTGTTATTTGTATTTACACTATATAAATACATTTTTATCAGAAACACCTGCACACTTCGAGGGTCATAAAAGAAAGTGAAAGCTGAATTGTTAGGTACTTCTGCCACATGTTTGAACCAAGTACCCACCTTCATTGTCTTATACACTGTAAAGAGGTAAAAGCACAAAATCATCTGTACACAGTCATATTCCAACTGTATATGGTTTAGTGACATGAGGTAGGCTATATTTTTTTGCATCCGGTCCTATCTATTTGCTTAAACAACCATAAATACATTTACGGGATTTAGCAGACACCCTAATCCAGAGCAATTCACAGCTGATACAATCTTACAAGCCTAAATTCAAACAATTCAGGGTTACAGGTCTTGATCAAGGGCCCAGCAGATCACATTGGCAAAGTTGTGACTTTAAATCGTCTGGTCAATAGTCCAGCACCTTAACATGATATTCTGTACTACCTATACTATTATATAGTAGGTATATATTATAATATTAAGGGAAAAATACAGAAGATAAAAAAATACAATATGTTCTGCGTGTGTGTGTGTGTGTGTGTGTGTGTTAATACTGGAGTATACAAGGCAAAAGACAGTCTGTGTGTGTATCAATATTAGTACAAATTAAAATATTGTATATAAATACGATAGATACAATTGTACAAATGCACCTCATCGTGTCTTGTCTGTTGTATATATTTTTGTCATATTTATCTTTAAGCTATTAATATATATTTTTATTGTTATTATACATGTATTTGGCATCAAACTGACTACACATTTTTTAAAATGATCTCTGAGCAGCATTAATCTCTAGTCTAACAGTATAATGTGTAACTATAGATAATTCCAGCACATGCATTGTGTCACCTTGTGTGCTGTTTGGCACATTTTGTAAGGATACGAATGTCTGACATATGACTAAATATTTATATGAAATGTGTGCGATGTAATTTTGGTATTAATATAATATAATATAATATAATATAAGGTAGAATGCAAAATATATACACATGCACGGTACATTATTTATATATTATACATTATGTGGAGTGTGTGAGTGTGTGTGTGTTCATATTGGAGTATAATACACTATGGAAAAAAATCTACATATAAGTAAAATATGTTTTTATATATGTTTATATATGTTTTTTTCTGTTGAAATGAGCAAATTAATAAAGCACAATAAATCATTGTTTCTAAACCGGCTAAATGACTGATCAATAATCCTGATGATCATTTACACAGCTTTCTGGTCGTGACACAAATGCAGAATGGCATTGCTTCTGAGCTGCTGCATTTACAGTGGGTATGAATAATGTTTTGCACATCTACAGAGCAGATGCATTTCTAAAATACATTTCATCTTCAGCATATGGAGACACCACAGCCATGTAATATTTTATCCCCATTTCTGATGTTTACTACAAGATGAAAGCTGCTCTCCCACAGATCACAGGTGAGTGTTTCATGTGTGTGAGATATTATAAAATGCCACTTTCTCATGATACAGTTCTTAAAGCATCTAAGTAACTTCGGCCAGAAATAATTACGCAAATAACCGTATCAAAGCCTGCTACAAAAGATTCTCGAAGAAAGCAGAACCGCACCCAGTATTTTCCCGCCAGAACTACCTCATCTTCCGCACTAGATTTCCCCTTCTTTATTGTGTGTTTACATTAAACATCACACATCCAGCTGAGGATTATCACTTTGTGGTGCAGTCCATGGTGTAAAAGCTGCATTCTGTGATATAACCTGCAGTTTTCACTGAGAGCTGAAAGTTTATGCATGTGAAGATTTACAGGTTTACTATTGACATCCTGAGATTAATATCTGTCCTCATTTTAATATCAGCACTCGGTGACTGAATACAGCACACATGTTTGTACTAATGTATAAATAAAGGTCAAAGAATGGTAACAAATGTCGTTTTTTTAAAAACTTTGGTTGAAGATAACAACAATGTTGAAGTGGAGTCCAGGTAAAAAGACAAACACAAGTGCAAGATAGGTGCATTTATAGAGACAGAGATAAGAAATGGCTCAGATACCCTTAAAATGACAATTAATTCAATAATGTAAAGTATAGTTTATTTCTGTATGAAAACACCATAAAATGATTCGTATTCCATGTCGGGTTTATCTTTAAATATTAAAGTGAAAATACAAAGCAGAATCTAAAGTGTGTGTGCATTTCCTTATTTTCTATTTTCCTCATGACCTACATACGCACATAAAGAGCACTTCGGTTGGACAAAAAAGCTCAATTTCACAATCGAAGTTTACAAAAATTGTACTAAACAGATAGACAGTCCTGAAAAGAGAATTGCAATACTATATAATAACTCTGTAAGTACTAATAAGTAATGATAACAAATGGGTCCGGCTGCAGCAGATTTATAAAATGGCCGACCTTGTGGGGCCTGAAATGCTTTAGAAAGCGATTCCATATGCAATTTTATTATATTTGATGATAAAAACGCTAAAAAAACATATGTCCTGACACATGCTGATGAGCAGGAGGCTTGCAGTAGTACTGAGCATGCACTAGTGCCATTATCTCACACACACACACACACACACAGACGAGTACAGATAAAATCCTAACATCCTCACTTAAAAACTATACAATTAATGAAAATATATAATCGATTTCATCCGTTTAATGACAGTTCGCTTAAGAATCATGTCTTTGCACCAACATGGCAAGAAGAAGGGAGTAACATGGATCACCCACCTGCTATCAGGTTCATCGAAAAACGCAATAAAATCGTTACACGTGCAGCACGAGGTCGACGGGATGGCGAAGTCCATCTTCGCAAATAACGCAATTTTTGATGGATTTTCGGTGTCTGAGAAGCTCGCCAGCGCCTCGCACGACTTTATACTCCAAAATCATCAAATAAGGATCGAAAACGTCATAAAGCGGCGTCCGGGGGGTTGGCGTGCGCGTTTCGGATTCGCACGAGTCCAAATATTTCGCAAAACGTAAGAGAAAAACCCGGAATTCGTTCAGTCTTTGATTCAGGAGCACGAGCATGAGTGTGTGAAAAAAGTCGACACTGAAGCAGCCAGTCAGAGAGAGCAACAGGTTACAGGCATGAATGCAAAATTTCAACATTAAAAATGGAAAACAAAGGAAGAAAATACGCTAAATGCAAATATAATATAGTATACAATCTGGTGATAAAAAACAGGAAGGAAAAACAAACCTTCATCGCAAAGGTGATTCCCGGCTCAGCGAGTCGAATTTGTTCATTCATTCTGTATCACACACAGAGAGACACTTGAACACATGGACACTGCTTTCATTTTCACATCATCAGCACTGCACCTCTCCTAATGACTAAAAGACACTCAGATAAAGACACAGCACCCTGTCGCCGACACTGTCACTGCTGTTAAAGTTTATTTTTTAGGAAAAGCAGATCTGATTCACCGGCTCCCCCCCCCCTCTATGTTTCTTTCTACCTCTCTAAGTCACTAAGTCAACTTCCGTCTGCTGCTCTCAAGATGGCTGCATCACTCTCTCTCTCTCTCTCTCTCTCTCTCTCTCTCTGGCTCTGTCTCTCTCCCTCCAAACACACACAGTCGTAAATCAGTAAATATATACAAATACAACTAATTAATAAGCCACTTTAATATCATTTAATCCAACATTTCTTCCAAACAACTCTGACTGTAACATCTCTCTGTCTTTCGATTTTTTTGGGAACTCCCGCCCATATCATGTGATCTTTCATCATCCATCCCTATTTGACTAACGGACGCACAAAAACAAACTGATCTCTGAACAGCTGAGTCAAGCTAGAGTGTTTTTGTTCCTTTTCGAATATGAAATGAGAGAGTGAGAGAGAGAGAGAGAGAGGGAGCAAGCTCAACACTGTGAGACACGGAAGGATAAGCCACACAGACTGATACCCTGAGGAAAGAGGCAGATGCGTACATATGAGAGACAGACAGACTGATAGAGTGAGACAGAGATAATGCAAGAAGTGTACACAGGACAGGAGGTGAACAGTTAAACTTGCTCTTCCACACTCACACACACACACACAATCTTCGTTCTGACCTTACCACAAACACACACATTCTATTTCTGGTACACCACACACACACACACACAACCCGGATCTCTCCTAAAAAATACACTTCATTAGACAGAGATGTGTGTGTATTTGTGTGTGTTCGTGTTTTGTGTAGGAGTAGGAGAAAGAGAGCATCATGGGTCGGAAGAGCATGGGTAGGCGGGCCGGAGATGATTCAGCGGTTAGAGTTGTTCTATCTCTCTCTCTCTCTCTCTCTCTCTCTCTCTCTCTCTCTCTCACACACTGTTCTCTTTTTTTCCTCACATACACAGCATATGTATTGTGCATTATCTTTAATCCAGCTCACACACTGCTAAGACTAAACAGCACTCACCATGTTTTAACCACAAACTTCATGTGTTTTTGTAGTTTCATGAGCATTTAGCCAACGAATCAGCCTCCACAGATCGCATGAGCCACCATCCCATTATGAAATGCTAGAAAATAAACCTTTTATTCATTAATCAGACCTGCCTGCTGACATGTATAATAATTACATATGGCTTATCTTTTTATATTTTTGTTCTGTTCAGGGTCACAGTGGGGGGACATTTTGTGTCAGTACCTGCATCAGTAACATGTAGTTCACCCAAGTCTAGGTACTCCAGACTGTTTTCTGTGATGGACTGTGGCCAGGATGTGTTAGTTACTAGTTAGTGAGGTCACGGGAACTTTCCCATCACCAAAGGCAGAGTGCAATTTTTGAGGTCGGCCACCAATGTCAACACTGCCAGCTAAATCAACAGGATTTCAAGTGCAATCAATGACATCACTGACTCAATGACATGATATTTAGATCAGAGCAATAGTTGGTGTACTGAAAGGTAGTGTGTAGTGTAGTCACTGGTGGATGAGGTACACAGACCATGTCCTTGAGATATCCAAGGTGAAATATCACTCCAGTAAAAGTAGAAGGTCTCTCTTTAGATCTCCACTTGCATAAAAGTACTGAAGGATTTAGCTTCAAATGTACTTAAATTCAAAGTAAAAGTACCATGATTTATTACAGCTCTAATGTCCTCTTATCATTTTTGTTACTAGACTCTAGCTTGATCAACTACCACTGTCACTCTTGGTACACCAATCTTTTAACAAAATGTCATTAATTAGTTCAAGGGGTCAAAACAAGTTTTATTTGCATATGTAAACCAAATGGAACGACAGATTTCACAATGTACTGGGGTAAAAAGTATGAGATTTGACTTTGAAATGTAGAAAGTCACCCAAGATGGAAATACGTCAGCAAAGATACACGAAAAAATGACTTAAATATAGCAACAAATTACATTTACTTCTTACTGTCCACCACTGAGCATAGCGTAGTGTAGCTGTAGTACTCGGGTTTCGAGCGTAACCAAGAGGTCTCGGTCTCGTCTCGGTCTAAGGTGGACTCGGAAACTGTTGTCGAGACCAGCAGAGTCTGTCTGAGGCAATGTTAATTATAAACTGAACTTTTCGTCAATAGTTTTTGAATATCAACAATCCATCAAACAGAATAAATTAGTCATTTCTCTACATGCCTAAAGAAATCTGCACTCTGATTGGCTAAGGGGGAAAAACAAGTCCTGCTCTCCTCATTCAGTATCCAATCAATGAACACGTTTTATTCTGAATAATCTGACCAACATCATTTGCTTCCAAAAGTTACATTGCCTTAGTTTGGCTAAGACTATAGCATTATAATAATTAATACTAATTTTAGGCTATATATTATTATTGTTATACAATATATTACAACATACATGATGAAATATAATATTATTTATTAATATATATCATGTATAATGAATGTAAAATGAATTGCAAACTAATTCATTCATTAAAATTGTTTTTCCACTTTTTTCTTTTTATTCTTGTCTAAGGAGAAGAATCTTAATCTGGTCTCAGTCTCAGTCTTGACCCAGACTCGACTACTAAAAGTTTTGGACTTGACCTGGACTAGCTGTGTCCTTGTCTTGGTCTTGACCACAACACTACTATTATGCGAGATTATGGTTATGTGGCCCAAATCCAATTTACTGCTCAAGTCCGATTTTTTTTGTTAGGTTGACCGTTTTAACGTGGTCTGTATCCAACACTAGTGCTGACAGGTCATGCACCAATCTGCATGAGCAGACGAACATGTGCTCACCCGACACACCCCTCAGAAGTAAACAAAAACCTGAAGTTACTGTTAACGTTATCGTGTAGTTAATGCCGACTCTGAATTCTCATACATTTAATAATGGGGACGAAGTGGCAAAAGAAACAACGATTTTGTTGCTTTCTGTTGAGTCATGGCTAACTGTTGTGACAAGAAGCAGACGGAAGCTGGTTAGCATGACCGCTCTAGAGCTACACAGCACCATAATCAGAAGCAAGGGCTGTGGGGGGGGTTTGGGCCTGTTTTGCTGCATCTGGGCCAGGACGGCTTGCCGTCATTGATGGAACAATGAATTCTGAATTATATCAGAGAATTCTAAAGGAAAATGTCAGAACATCTGTCCATGAACTGAATCTCAAGAGAAGGTGGGTCATGCAGCAAGACAACGATCCTAAGCACACAAGCCATTCTACCAAAGAATGGTTAAAGAAGAATAAAGTTAATGTTTTGGAATGGCCAAGTCAAAGTCCTGACCTTAATCCAATGGAAATGTTGTGGAAGGACCTGAAGTGAGCAGCTAATGTGAAGAAACCCACCAACATCCCAGAGCTGAAGCTGTTCTGTACGGAGGAATGGGCTAAAATTCCTCCAAGCCGATGTGCAGGACTGATCAACAGCTACAGGAAACGTTTTGTTGCAGTTATTGCTGCACGGGGGGTCATACCAGATACTGAAAGCAAAGGTACTTTTACCACTCTCTAATATGTAATATTGGATGATTTTCCACAATAAATAAATGACGAAGTATAATACTTTTGTTTCATTTGTTTAACTGGGTTCTATTTATGTAGTTTTAGGATTTGTGTGAAAATCTGATGATGTTTTAGGTCATATTTATGCAGAAATATAGAAAATTCTAAAGTTCGCAAACTTTCAAGCAACACTGTCTATCGTAATATGCATTGTATCGCAATGTATCGTGATATAACTGTATCGTGAAGTCATTTCCAACACCCACCCATACTCAGCAGTTTGTGATGTGCAGTGTGTTGAGACAGTCCTCCTATAAACAGCATTTACAATTCCTGTGATTGGCAGTGTTTCTGTTGGTTCTGGCCGGATGGGACAGCCTTGGTCGCCCTTTGGCAATGAGCCTTTGGCAGGCAAAACGGCTGACCGGGACCATCCCACAAGCCTTGCCATTAGGGAGATACCCCAACCGAATCATCTGGCTGTAAAACTGGCTTTGTTAAAGCTTCTCGAGTAGCTGTTTGCTTACTGTCTAATATACAGTACTGTGCAAAAAGACTAGTATTACATTTATTGTTTTTGCAATTATAATAATGTCCATATATAACATAATGTTGATGATTGGACCCAAACCTCTTTTCCACTGATTTTCATTAAAATCTTTGTTAACTTCATCATAGCTTTGCCTTTTCACCCTGTTCCCTTTCCAATAAAAGTGGTTTCTTGGATGCCACCCTTCCAGAAAGACCATTCCTGATCTTCCTGATGAAGCTTCTACAGACTGTAGAATAGTTGAGTTGTTAATACTCCATAAAAATTTCCTGTATTTTCTGGTTGTATCCTAATAAAGAGACTGAGAAATAATTATCTATGGTCATTATACCATTGCCAAAACAATATTATAGCTAATCTAATGGTGGCCTAAGACTTTTGCACAGTACTTCAGTACTTAATCTCAGACTTTGTATGGTTGTAATGAACTAATGACTGTTACTCATAATTGAGCGAGTGGTCATGTTTGGGAAACTAATTTTTGGCCATGTTTTTATCCTCTGACTCCTCCATCTGTGAAGGAAGCGGAGTGAGTAAATCTGAGGAAATCACTTCATCTACATTGTTCTCACTATAAAACTCCGGTTCCTGCTTAGAAACCCTCTGCCACTGGCACTGTAACAAGCAGCTGTTACTTATTTGTGGGTTGGGACAGGAAGCCCAAGAAGGTATGTTTAAAAGCAGTAAGACATACGGATGTCAAATTGCTTCTTACTTCATTTTTCCTGTATTGCATGGCTTTGAGGTTTATGTTTCAGTGTATACGAGGAACAAAGGAAGAAATGTGGCTCAGTTTAAATGATCATTATTTATTACGAGATCAGTTCTAGTGCAATTTTGTCCAAAAAAATATTCACATCACATTTAGATTTTTTTTTTTGAAAATAACTCTTCAGTCAGTGTATGTGTGTGTGTGTGTGTGTGTGTGTTTTGGGGAGGATATCAGTATTTACAAAACAAGCCCTGAGAGCGAGTTTAGGGTTCAAAACAAAGTGAGCAGAAGCCAGTCAGGAGATTGGGTGTTACAGAAGCGTGTGTATGCTGCGTGCCTGTATGTGATGCCGTGTGTGTGTGTGTGTGTTTGTGCACCAATGTGTTGATAGCTGGACTCCGTCCAACAGGAGGTGGGTGGGAGTTCAATCCTCTACATTATGCTGTGTCTCAGCAGTGAGTCAGAGCAACTGAAACCCTCGTGAGGTCACATCTGCGATGTCATACCGCGGGCACGGATATTGGTGCTCTTCATGACCAAAAACTGGAATTTTCTTCCGACTCATTTCTGCACTGGAACATTCACAGAAGCACTTTGTTCAAAATGAAGACCAACAATTTTTCTATGTCTGAATGTACTCCTGCACGGGATTCCTTTGACACAGTCAAGCGAGTAATTCGTTACTGCAAGCATATCTTCATGTTTTCAGTCCAATACCAGCATGTTAATCTGTCTCTCATTGGATGCATGACATGACACGGCATCCCAAAGAGTTTTAACAACCACATGCCTCATGTTCATCCCTCTGACGACTATGCCATCTGTGCTAGAAGTCCAGCTCTTAATGCTTAATTATACCACAGTTAGTTCCGATGCCGCAATCTGATTGGCTGAGAGACGCTCCGGCCGTAATATTAATGCACGATAACAGCATGGTGACCGACGCTCTATAAGTATTACTCCGCGGCACACACGTAACCTAGCAACGATGCCCGCCCTAAAAGGCAGGCAAGTTATAACGAGTAAAACATTGCTGAAAAGAAAGCTATACTTAGTTTATAAAATCTATTATTTTTGAAAACGATTTAAATTTGAACGATGAAGCTATTAATGACCAACCTGAGCCAAAGGTTTATCACTTTTAGGATTTGGAAGTGCTGGAAAAGCCAAACGCAGTCAGTCCTTTAATCAAACGTCCCGGCTCTTAATGTATTCACAGCTCGACTGAAGAGCAACGAGCCTGAAGATCAGCTTTAGTCCCATCAACAGAAATGACCTGAATCAGCTTCATCCCTCACAAAGACGTCGTTTGCTGGAGTTAAACTCGTCCTCTTTCATTAAACACCATCCGGAGCTTCATCTGACAGGTATTGCTGTTATCTGTAAGCCCAGCTCTAACCCAGAGAAGCTGCTGATGCTCTGGAACTCTGCCCTTATATATCTGACTGATCAGATTAATATTAAGAGCTTCATCATACAAATTTATAATCGCTAATCAAACAAGATCCTAGACTTTGGTTCTAACAGCGGGATCTCACTCCGATTTGCTTCAGTCGGTAGAATAGTGGATCTTAGTAACAGCCTGCTTTATAAATCCCACCCATTTTTTTGGGCTGAATGTAAATAAACTTTCTTTTTAATAAATTAAAACTTACCAATCAATATATTTGTGTTTATTGTCTGCATAATGAACAGTTCATATTCATTCTGTTCCTCGACTTTAATGACTGAAGGGCTTACTGGGTAACGACAGAATGGAACTATTTTACCTCAGGTTGATAAACATCGTTTCTGTCCTCTTTATCTTAAAATCTAACAATAAAAGGCGATAACGGAACTGTGGTATAATCGCAACAATAAAATAGGCTTGGAGTTAATGATTTGGCCCAACTGCAACATGGTAGCGATACTTACTTATTGAAACTGTACATTTAGTTGAAGTGGATTTTAAAGAAGTCATTTCAGTTATTTGTTCTCTGTCATTTCTCTTTTGTGGAGCTCGCTTTCAATGTGGGTTTTCGTTTGTTGTTGTGTGCAGCTGCAAATTCATTTGTGATATGATATTGCTGCCAGATCACCCAGTCATTGGCAACACTTGTAAGGTTAAGTATGACATCACAGGTGTGACATCACTACTTTTAAGTGTTAAGAGAATAAGTCCAGTCATTATAATATGGAAAAAACCAAGTCAGGTAAGTAGAGTCGCCAGTTCAACACTACAACCCAGTCTAAGGCCTTCTTGCACCGAGTTCGAAACTGATGGACTGTGATGCAGCGTACATCCGAGCCCGTTCTCATTTCTGCGTTATTGGGATGCATTAAAAGCAGGCTGACCAATCAGAGCTCGGTTGTCAGGCAGAACAGCTCATCAAGAGCTTATAGGACGAGCGACACGCTGATAATAAAACATGAATATTAAAGAAAAGATCTGGTGGAACAAAACTGAAAGGCTGGAGAATGATGGTGACAGGCTGACAGTGGCTGGATGGAACGTTTGATTAATTATCTAAGTGCATTCCACTCGTGTCTTTGTTTTTTCTGTTGACGATGCGACAAAGACACGGTGAGACACATTAAGAGAAGGGAAATTAAAGAAAGCAAAAGGGGACAGGGAGTTTTCAGAGTGCTTATACAAAACATAGCGCACTCGGTGTGAACAGGGCTTAACCCGGACTGGTCGCACTGATTGGTTGTCATGGATCATGTGACGTGTTGCGAAAGGTTTTATAAGATATGAATATCTGATGAAGCTCGTTGTGCTGATAATATCTGGCTATAATAGACAGACCCATTCTCATCGATAAACGCGTTATAATGTGTGTTCATGATGAGCGTGTCCATAACTACACTAAGCACCTGACTGCCTGATTATTTGCCATGATGATAGAACCTCTGTCCTGACTGGCTATGAGAGAGGTAGGCGTGGCGCGGGGGCTGAGACGAGCCCTGAAATGTAGCCTAGAGAAAAAGAGAGGGGGAAGATCAGTTCAGCAATACAGGAATAAATTTCAACCGGTAAACACAACGCATCTACAACAAACGTTACGTGTAAGCGATTAATTAACTCACAGCATGTTGTGGGAAGGATCCAGGAGAGGCAGGTCTGGGTGGAGGGGGATAGGGCAAGCCAGCCTGCCAGAAACGAGAAATGAATCCATTAGTGAGTAAGGAGTGATTTCCTGAGTAAGCATTTTTTTTCTAACCAATACAGCATTTATAAGAGTACATGATTTCTCCTTTAGATGAACTTCCCAGACTGTTTTCCAGACAGGATTTGGTATTAAACGATCGTTAACTGTATAATGAGATGGAAAATATGAAACACAAGTAATTATTGTAAGTCTAAAAATAAAGAAAATATTTGAGGCTTACAGTGGGGCAAAAAAAGTATTTAGTCAGCCACTGATTGTGCAAGTTCTCCTACTTAGAAAGATGAGAGAGGTCTGTAATTTTCATCATAGGTACACTTCAACTATGAGAGACAAAATCACATTGTAGGATTTTTAAAGAATTTAATTGTAGATTTTGGTGGAAAATAAGTATTTGGTCAATAACAAAAGTTCAACTCAATACTTTGTAACATAACCTTCAGACGTTTCCTGTAGGTCTTCACCAGGTTGGCACACACTGTAGCTGGTATTTTGGCCCATTCCTCCATGCAGATCTCCTCTAGAGCAGTGATGTTTTGGGGCTGTCCCCTTTGCAAAAAAGCAACCCCAAAGCATTCCCATCCCCATGCTTCACAGTAAGTACGGTGTTCTTGGGATGCAACTCAGAATTCTTCTTCCTCCAAACACGACGAGTTGAGTTTTTACCAAAAAGTTCTATTTTGGTTTCATCTGACCACATGATATTCTCCCAATCCTCTTCTGGATCATCCATATGCTCTCTGGCCAACTTCAGACGGGCCTGGACATGTACTGGCTTAAGCAGGGGGACACGCCTGGTACCGCAGGATCTGAGTCCCTCTCGGCGTAGTGTGTTAACTGATGGTAGCCTTGTTAATTTGGTCCCAGCTCTCTGCAGGTCATTCATCAGGTCCCTCCGTGGCAGTTCTGGGATTTTTGCTCACCGTTCTCATGATCATTTTGACCCCACGGGATGAGATCTTGCGTGGAGCCCCAGATCGCGGGAGATTATCAATGGTCTTGTATGTCTTCCATTTTCTTACAATTGCTCCCACAGTTGATTTATTCACACCAACCTGCTTGCCTATTGTAGATTCACTCTTCCCAGCCTGCTGCAGGTCTACAATTTTCTTCCTGGTGTCCTTCGACAGCTCTTTGGTCTTAGCCATGGTTGAGTTTGGAGTCTGACTGTTTGAGGCTGTGGACAGGTGTCTTTTATACAGATAATGAGGTCAAACAGGTGCCATTAATACAGGTAACGAGTGGAGGACAGAAGAGCTTCTTAAAGACGAAGTTGTTTGTGAAGTGTCTTGCTTGTTTGTTATTGACCAAATACTTATTTTCCACCATGATTTACAATTAAATTCTTTAAAAATCCTACAGTGTGATTTCCTGGATTTTGTCTCTCATAGTTGAAGTGTACCTATGATGAAAATTACAGACCTCTCTCATCTTTCTAAGTAGGAGAACTTGCACATCAGTGGCTGACTAAATACTTTTTTTAGACCAAATGTTTTCTGTACGTCTGTAATTGTTCAGGTGTGGAAATGAGTCACTATACATTCCTCAGACCTTTGTTTACTAGCCTGAGAAAATTCCTGACTTGATGAAAAACATTACAACAAATTACAACATGTTTTGCGTTGTTCAGGCCTGTGGACGTAGGAACACTGAGCTGTCTTTCTCCCAATGACGTTCAATTACTAGAACCTACTGATGGAAACACGCATACAACAACAGGACTGACAGTTCAGCATATGCCATGGTTATTGGGCCACGGTATTCGTACGGTTATGGTGTCTGTATATTTAAGAAAAACATCAACTCTATTTTGCCTAGACAAAAATAGTGACAGTTATATCGTCCCCTTGGCATTATAAGGTTCTATCTGCATTCGGAGTAGTTTTGAGATATTGGGCTTCAAAGGCTTTGCACTCTAAATAGCAAAACTGACATGTGGAACAAGAGTCTTTCACACATGAAAATCACAGACACCCTTAATGTATTCTAAATGTGCAAAATCAAAATCTTATCAAATCTGTAAACGAGTTTTCTAATCCTAAGAACTCACTTTCTCCTTGGAACGATATGGTTCCATCTGGCAAAGCATAAAAAGCAGCAATGGAGTTCAAGGACCGCAGAGAGTTAACTCACTTCTTTTTAAAACACGAAAACAGTGTTGTGACAGATTGTCTACATGTGTCAGAAAATAAAATGTCAGGTTTTCTTTGACATTTTTATTATTTCGTTTTATGGCATTTCTTGTTTTAGGACAAATCGTCTTTTTTCATTCAAAAAAGCACTGCAACGTAGCTATGAAAGGTCATTGCTAAATATTTTGTCTAGTTCAGAGGTCAATTTTAGGTAAAACCCATTAGTTTGAGTTTCCTTTAGGTTAGACAGCACTCGGCTCCTGTATTAAGCTGCTCCAGCAAATTAGTGTAGCAGGTCATTTTAAAGGCAGCACTGTATGAGGTTTTATTTTATATCATAAATGCTGATTCTAATGCACCAATTTTGGAAGAAAAATGAAAAAGATGATTGAATTAAGGAAATTCATGTTTGTTGTAATTAAGACCTCATTTCAAATGTATACTATTTAATGATCTTTCAGGCTCAGCATTACAAAACTTAAGAAATAAGACTTTTTAAATTACCCTAAGATGACAGGCCATGTTTCAGCAATATTTCATGATTCAAAAAGATTTATGAAATAGTTTTATTTAATTATCAATTACAACTGGTTTATTAAAATGAATGCATTGTTAATTAAACGCGGTCACAAGCCATTGCAAAATTTCACTGACAAGTAAACAACTCAGTTTCTACTAACAACTACAATGAACATTTCATGTTATTCATTCATTCACTTTCTTCTCCCTTTAATCCTGAACAGGATCGCGGACTGTGTGTGTGTGTGTGTGTGTGTGTGTGTGTGTGTGTGTGTGTGTGTGTGTGTGTGTGTGAGACTTATGACGGCTTTGCGACCTGTCTACTGTTATTCCTGCCTTGCCCCTTATGTC